>PVJL010018090.1:0-16806 GCA_004026885.1 Lyroderma lyra
TTGGGGGAGGGGGGGGTGAGGGAGGGGGGAAGGGGGAGGGGGGGGGAGAGGAGGGGGGAAGCTAAATATAAGGTGATGGAAAGAGAAGTCACATTAGGTGGTGAACTGATTATACATCAAGTAGACAATGCACTGTAGAACTGTATGCCTGAAACCTATGTAATCCTTGCTAACAGATGTCACCCCAATAAGTCTAACAATAAAAATGAATTAAAAAAAATAACATGTACAATTTGGGAACAAAAAGTATAGTCAATTTTGCTTTCTATGGAGCTTATTATTTATAACTTGCTCTGCTCCAAACTGTATCTTCCAGTAGGTAAAAATCTGTGTTTAAAATACCCATGGTTTGCAGAAACTTAGACTAAGCACCTTGGGGCATAACAAATAATTTTTTAAATATAGAGGCATAAATCTAATAGTTGACTCACTTTAGTCAATGTGTGGATGCTACATATCTCTCAAATTTTGTTTTTTTACCCATATAGCTAGCCATTGAGATACATAGGTCCTCAGGCTATTTTCAGGCAAAAAGCAAATTTATTTGGTGTATACAATGTTGCCTAACATTTAAGTGCTCGGAGATTGCACATGTAGATTCATAATTCTGGTTTATTTTTAAAAACTCTCCCAATAACAGGCTGGAAATGAGTCACAACTACCTCATGTAGACAGAGCATGCAGTCTTCAGCTTTTAAAAATCCACATTCAACCCAGTTTATTGACTGATACTACCTGAATAAGACTTATAGGCAATTGAGTTTTCAATTATTGACCCAGAAAAAAAATTTTATCAGATAAATTATTGCAACTTGAATCTTCTTTCAAAACAACCCTATGTACCTGAACCATAAACATTTTTAAAGATGACAAAATTAAGCCTTCTACATGTTACATTGCTTTAAATTATAATTTGGATGATGTAAAATTTCATATTAATTTTTGGTATTCTGATTAAGTTAATAAATATATATTACAATATTTCCAAAGCCAAAGTCTTATTAAAAATTTATGAGTTGACTCACTTTGGCAGTACCTCTCACTTTAAATCAACTATCTGAACTCACCACATTACAATCTCTGAAATGGCTTTTATTAGTTCATTTATCTGTTTATTTGCTTATTCTGTATTGATGCCTTTCATGTTCCAAATACTGCTAGGAGATTGATATTAGAAAATATTAAACTTATTTTCATGCCATCATAATTTAATGGGGAGATAAATACAAAAGCAGACAATCAAGATCCAGTAAGAAATTTTAGAAGACTGTCAGCACAAGGTGCTATGGGATTAGAGAGTGGAGGTACCACTGACATCATCAAATGCAGAGCTTTAGTGTAAATAACTTCCAAACTTTTTTGTTCTTTTGTTCTTAACAGTTGAATATCATGTAGCTTATTTAGCTTTGCTGCTCTTTAGTGTTGGTATGTGGTGGGTCTGCATCACATCTCATTCAAAATTTTTTTTCTCTCTGTCTCTCCCTCTCTCTCCCTCCTTCTCTCTCAATTTCTAGAGAGAAAGGGAGTGAGGAGGGAGAGGATAAAGGGGGGAGAGATGAGAGAAAAGGGAAAAATTGGGGGAGAAAAAAGGATAGAGAGGGAAAGATTAATAAGATTTAAGATGATTCTCAGAGATGAGTATATAAAATTCGGGGCTATTTAGTAAATAATTTTGCTCTATTTAGCTTTGTCATATATTGTAGTTTGAGTAGTAATTTATATTGTCTAACTTCAATTTGCATGTTAATTAATGAAGCTTTAGTTTACATTAGTCTTTCTCAACTGAGGCTTCTTATATGAGGTATAGAACACAGAAAATTTCTGTGTCTAATTCCTCTATTTTTTCAATGATGGTATATAATTAGTGCTTTTCTAAATACATAGGAGAGAATTTTATTAATTTCATACAATGAATGCCTTAATTCATTTGGGCTTAATTCTCTAAAAAGCACTGCTGGATTCCACTATTGCTTTTAATTGGTTCATTGCCAGTCTCCCCTACCACCCTGTAAGCTGGAAGTCCATGTTATGAATAAAGAATCTAAGTCACCACCTGTCAGTATATATCACACTTCTTTGTGTAATATAAGCTTCAGCTAGATTTATAGTTCGGCCTATGGGGAAAATTGCTGCTGAGGCCAATGTTGATATTGTCATAGCTTGTATAGATTCTGCTTCCTTGAATATCTAAATTGTGGTGATGTAAGTAAGTAAGAAAGAAGAACTCTGGTGATTTAATATGATTTTAGGGCTAGCATTTTAATAAACTGGCCAACAGTCCCACTTAGTTTACTAAAGAAAATTATAAATTTAAATTCAATCTGCTCTGCCATTGATACCCCAAGAAATCATGGTTCCAATACAGCGAATTAAAATAGCAATAAAAAACATGGCAGCTACCCATCACTGAGTAGTTGTTTTATACATGACAACATTAACACTTTATAAGGACTCCTGTACTAGTCTTCTTATTCCTCACTTAACAGATAAGGTAACTGAAGGGAGTTAGGTCACATACCCAGGACTAGTAAGTGGCAGAAGCCAGTTATAAATCAATGTCTTTATAATCTTGATAACTTTTCACTATGCAGATCTTTATCATGGCCTACAGGAGTTAGGTTATGTTTGTCAGAGAGGGAAATGCCAAGAACCAAACAAAGATTCCAAACTTTTGAAAGCCCTGTAAAGAATGGATACGCATGATAGGTTGAGTCTTAGAAGATACAGTGTATCCAGGGGATATACTCCAGATATCCCTAGCAAGCACCTGAAGCTAAAGGAAAGACCTCAAATTCTATGCTCCAGCACCTGGTGGCACCAAGTCTAAGCTGCAGCATGCCTTTTTCAGAGTTGATGCAGTGACCAGGAAAAAGAGGGCAGAAAAGGGAACCTGAGGATCTAGACCCATCTCTGCGTGTTAGTCAGAAGGAGGTTAGTGCTGGTGCTGGTACTGATTATGGATCCATAAACTGGGGAATGAACCTGTGCTCATTTGCTTGGAAATATTATGCAGAACTTCCATTTTCTGCATGAATCCCCTGAGATCCATTTTAATGTTTCTATGCATTTCTCCTCCAATTTTGGAGCATTTTTGCCTTATTTCAGGTAGTGTCTTCAGGCCAATAATAATAAAATGATTTCTGCAGAAAGCCAGAGTGCCCAAGGGTTTATACTATTCTAGGAAGCCTTTCCTGATAATATGCAGGTGCAAGATCATGGAAGCCCAGCTTTCTTACCTGGGCAAGATGGTTCTAAACATAAATTATATACCTGATTTCTTTTGTAGGATCAGCTGAAGCTGCTTCTGCAGGATGATGTTAGTCTGAATTTGCACCTTTACTTGGCTTTGCTTTTCTGTCTCTCTGTCTCCCTCATTAGTTTCTCCTTCACAAGTGATTTTGCTCATGATTTTTGCCTGAGGAGTTGCTTCTGAGAAACTCACCTAAGACATGGAATTTTCATGTTTATGTTATATATTCAATTATGTCCCAACTCATGGAATGTAATGTTCATAGAAGAAATTGCACAGTGTTTAGAGCCAGATGACTCTTACTTACATGCAAATTTAACCACTGTTACTGAGGTCCTTGGGGAAGGTAGCCCCCCTCAACCTTACTTGTTTCACAAGATGTGCAATTTCAGTAATAATACTTAAATTGGAAGAGTATGAAAATTTAATTGGATAAAGTAGTTAAAGCACCTGGTACTCAATGGCAGTACTTATTATAAACCCAAGGAAAATAAATTTTGTGGTACCTAATTCCAGAATAGTCATGAAGTAACTATTAATACATTTAAGATATAAATAAAATTTTCTTTTACTATATTTTTGCACAGATCTTTCTCATATAATGAAAAAGAAAATCACTGGCCTTTATAAACTTAGTCAATGCCCAATTGGAATACTATATTGTTGCTGCCAATTTGTTCTCACCCTCAGGAAGAACTGTGCTATGTGGACAGAGAAATATTTCTGTTTGCTTTTTCATTTAGTATATGTCACCCTGCATTGATCTTGGTTATTTCCCTCAAAGGGATACATGTAGAAGCAGTTTGCACAGCACAGATAAATATTAAAGGCATATTTAGTTCCCCATAGTGAGACTGAGAAGACAAACAAGCTTATGATTGAACGATGTGTTTAAGGGTATATTAAAGACTGGCCATCAAAGTGACCTGCATATAAGCCCTAAAAAGTATGCTTTTCAAACAATTTGATGATTTGTCATTTTCCTTTGGGGTTTGGTAATATAGGTTGGATTGTGTCCTATACCACTCTGTCTAGCAAGCCCCAAAATGCTTCTTCCCTGACTCAGTGTTAAATATTTTATTCACAGAAGCATGCAGCCTTTATTTTTTCCTGTTTTTTTTTTGTAAAGAATTTGAACTTCTTTCTTGGAAGTGCTATAAGCTTTGGGTTGGTACCTGTCTTCCTCAAGAATAAGCTGAGAAAGCATTGTACATTGATGACAAAGGACTCATCTTTGGTTTGGGATAAAGAATGTTTATTTATTTTTGGCTATTCCAAACACACCAGGCTGCCTTTTCTCTCTCTGCCCTGGTTAATATAATACTATTTTCTCTGCTTGGAATTTTCATCCTTTCCATTAGCCCTATACCTGTGTCCATTTACCTGGGGAGCAGCTACTTATTTTCCAAGATTCAGTTCTAGCAATATGTCCTCTAATTAACCATCCCTGTTTCCTGTGATTAGTCTTGTCCCCATTTCCTGATGCTTCTCTGGCACTGTATGGACTTCTACTGCAGTAGTTGTAATAGGCTAGTGCTAGGGCACTATGATTTCTAATAAACAGGAATCAAAACATTTATTTTGGGTTTTTCAGTGTTGGTCAATAATATGCATTTAATGCATGTTGGCTAGTAAAATAATAGTAAGCACTGTGTTAAATAAGATAAGATATTTAAAAAATAAAAAACATATCCCTACTTTTCAGAAGTAGAAGTTTCCACATATTTTTAATTCCACAATTAGGGGAATTTCAGTTTGTTTCGTTCACTGATGTTTCTAATTCCCCAGAACAATGTCCAACACATAGACCCATGATAAATATGTTATGAATGAAATAATGCTTTCCACTTGGTAATAATATAGTAGTATCAGTGATGCATTGTTTCACGTTATAATATGAGAAATTTTTTGCTTTGGATTGCCAAAAAAAGAAGATATCCTTCTTTAAAAGGCAAAGATCTCTAAGAAAATGTGATGGAAATATTTTAAATCTTGGCCTAAGCAAACAGAAACAAATAAACCTTTGTTTAAATTTGTTTCCAAAGGTTCTAGTTTGTTAGATTCTTAAATGGTAGCTGGAGGCCAAGAGAAGCTGGTTGCTTTCATGCTCAAATATTCCTGTATTAAAGTGTTAGGCAGGTTCTCATTCATTTAGCTATCAGCAGCCACTGAAAACACATACTGAACAGCAATTTTATCCAATTTAAGTAGAAAGTGTCCTCCTAATTGAAAGTCATTTCTACTCTTCCTAAGTTGTTACGTACTTCATCATGAGGGTAGGTCTCTCTTTCTTTATATAATCTGGAGGGTTTATTAGAGGCCTTAAACCTTTAAAAAATAACTTTAAGGACAGGCTGTATCATTGGAATAATGCTTGAAAGACACATGACAGACATCTCTGTAGGGATATTTGATGTCAGAGTGCAATGATATATTGATGTCCTCAGATAGCTTAGATTCTAATAAAAGATAGATAAGGAATTATATAAAGTAATTCCATTCCAAGAGTAGAGAATCTAATGAGATTAAAGTTAACTGTAATCAAAAGCAGTAAAAGACAGAAAATAGATAAAATCTAAATATTATCCTTTGCATTTTATATTTGAATGTGCTATTTTCTTATTTTGGAAAAAACTTAGTGTTCTGATTTTTAGAAAGGAACAAACTTCTAAGTTCTAATTAGGTAATTAAGATAACTTTGCTCCATAGTAGCAACTTCCTAGGAGAAAAGAAGAGGAAAATGACTTGGGAGAAGTAGTAATTTGGCATGAGTTGAGAAAAGTTGAAAAGTTGAGGAAGGCACCAATGGAGATATGACGCAGAAAGGAGATATTTTCACCTACTGAAAAAGAGAAGAGGACAGGTATTAACTGAGCACCTTCTTGAAAGTGTCTTCCATATAAATTGCAATTTTTTTACTAGTCCTCTTCTAAGCTTTTCTCTCCAGCAGAATTTCAGAGAATGATTGTGGAGGGTAGGGAGTATATGATGAGAATGGAAATTATGATTAAGGGAGTCTGATGGAGTGATTCAAGTTGCCTAAATACTTGGTGACATTAGGAAGTCCTAAATATGCATTTCCAATTGTCTTTCCTCCAGACTATTCCTCCAGCTGAGTTGCCTTTGCTCGCCACTGATGTGTGAGTTGCTTCCATACGGATTTTTCACTGGGGGTCTGTGCATCACTCTGTGATCCTGGAGACATTTGAAGTGAAGTGCCCCTGTGGGCTTTGTAGATTATAAATTTTTACCTTCCTAAAAATGTGACTATTAATATTTATGTCCTTGGGAGAAGGTTACTATCAAAATGGAATAGTAGAAGAGTTACTTTTACTGCCTCAACCCATTTGCTCTAAAGGGATACGTAAGTATTTATTATTTCTTTTAGCATAGCTTCTTTGTGAACAAAAGAAAGACAGTTATGTTCCCTGAAATTATATCTCAATTTTTCAAAGCAGAATCAATAAGCTGCCTCATTTCAAAGAAGAAAAAAGATGTTGCAATTGATCTGGAACCTGCTAATCCACAACACAGTGGACTCCCCTTTATCATTGATTCTGTTCTGTTGAGGAAAGGTAGTTGTGAGAAAAAAGCCCAGAACCCTCTCTCACAATTTAAACCTTCATCCATCCACATCCTTGTTCAAACCACAGAGTTGTTGACCTTCTAGCCCCTCAACAGGGACTTCTGTATATTGCCTAACATGAACTCTAAGAAGTGGTGCTGTTATCCCCATCTAACTTGATGATGCAACAACTCTTGATTTACATAGCTGGTGACCCAAGAGAATGTATATTTAGTAAGTAGGCTATCTTGTCTATTTATTAACTAGTAATTGATAATTGAGTAATCCAGCTAACATTTCTCTTTCTAAACTGTATTAAAAAAACAGGTAAAGTTCTATATTAGTTAAGATTCTTCAGAGAAACAGAAACAATAGTAAAATACATAGAATTATATTATAAATTACTATTACATTAACATACATAAACTATATTTTTCCAACAACACCTTTAATATATATATGTCATGCAACTGTAGAGGCTGAGAAATCCCACCATCTGCCATCTGCAAGTTGGAGTACCAGGAAGGCAGATGTTGTAATTCACTCCACTTCTGACAGCCTGAAGATCAGGGAATTGTTGATGTTAAGTCTTAATCTGAGTCCAAAGGCTCAAGAACCAGGAGTGCCAATGTCTAAGGGCCGTAAAAAATTGAGTAGTTCAAGCAAAAAGAACAAACTTATCCTTTCTCTGCTGTTTTTATTCTATTTAGGCCCTCAATGGATTGGATGATGCCCAGTCACTTTGGTGAGGGCAGTCTTTACTGTCTACTAATTCCTATGCTATTCACTTTCCAAAACACCCTTATAGACAAACTCAGAAATCATGTTTCACCAGCTATCTGAGTCCCTTAACCCAGACAAGTTGACACGTACAATTAACCATTATAGGCACAGTTGCAAAAGTTTAACATGAGTAAGCAAAATGGGATGAGTTGTGCATGTGGGGAGAATGGTTAGATACTACTGTTAGAAAGTGTTTTCTGAGGAAGACACTGCCTATAATTTCCTTGGAAGCCTGACTGCTTTTTTAGGTCTGGTGGACTAACCATGTGAGCATGGAGACCATGTGTCAGATTTGGTTTACAAAGTGGAAGGTGCTCTTCTTTCTAACTAGAAATACAGGTGGTTTAGGGTTATTCTTGTGATTACAGCATCATCCTATAGTCTATGATCCCTCCTTAGGAGATAGCTTTACAAGGTAGAAGGAGGATGACCTCAAAGTAAACTCTTGCAGTAGGACCAACCTGGGCAAGCCAAGGGAGCTGGCTGCTCTGCAGAGGAACGAACACATTGTGCTCAGGGGTGAATACTGGCTCTGTTACTTGCAAGAAATACGACTTCAGGCAGATTCCTAACCTGATCTGTGACTCAGCTTCCTCATCTATAAAAAGAGATCATAATAACTATTATGTTGTATACAGATCCTTGGGGTTTATATAAGTGGTAGGTGAATTTATATACAAACTACTTTCAAGAATTTCTGGCCCATAATAAGTTCTACATAAGTATTCACTCTCTCAGTTATTTCTTCCCTGGTAAAAGAAGCATGATAATGCCATTCTCATGGGCAGGATTGAGATTAATTTGTATAGCTTAGGGCCGTGATTTTTAACTGGGGACAAATATGCCACTGGGAGCTATTTGGCAATGTCTGGAAATATTTTTGATGGTTAAAACTGGGATATGGGAGAGTACAATTGGCATCTCGTAGGTAGAAGCCAGGGATTCTATTTAACATCATATTCTGCTTAGTATCCTGCAGTTCCCAGAACAAAGTGTTACCTAACAAAGTGTTAGTCCAAATGCCAAGAGAGCTAAGGTTAGAAACGCCTGTAACTCAACCCTAGGCGTGTTACAGGTGTGCGGTTTGTGATGGTGTTTTTTTTTCCCATCTTTCTCAATCTGTACCATTCTGTCACCTTTCTTCTGTTTTGTTTTTTATCAAGCAATTTTATGGTTTTAGGTTTTTAATTCACTAACTTTGTTCAGAGACAGCTGACATTTAATATTATTTTATATTAGTTTCAGGTGTACAGCATAGTTATTATACATTTGTATCATTTATGTGGTAATTCCCTGGAATAGTCTAATACCTACCTGGCACTATACATAGTTGTTGCAACATTATTGACTATATTCTCTATGTTGTAGTTTACATCTCCATGACTATTTTATAACTACCAATTTGTATTTCTTAATTCCTTCACTTTTTTCACCCAAGTCCCCAACCCTCTCTCTTTCACCTTTGTCTTTTTACCAGTGTTCCTTTATACTCAGCAAGCTCTACTTGATACCCCATCTTCCTCCATTCCTTTTTTTTTTTAGGAATACACCCAGCTATTGGGATTATATGGAATAATGACCTACCTCGTCAAGTAACTTTTTATAGTGGTCTTACTGAAGAGCTCTCTTGAGAGCTGCCAGAAGAAAGTTAATAATAGAGAGCCAGCCTTAACTCAAAATTAAGTCTTGAAATTTATAGTTATTTAAGAGTCATTGTTTTTATTTTTAAAATTTTCAGTATACCAGGAAATGTCCTTTGCCTTTAATATATTTTTGAGGGAATCTCTGAATAGAACAGAGACCTTAGTCAATAGTTAAGTGAGGTCAATAGTTCATTTACCTCTCTTCCTCCCTTGATGAAGATCCCAGCAACTGGAAGTAGTTATTGGTATAGACAGTAAGAAGAAAATAATGGGTATGCAGAAGGTCATTTTATAAACTGTCTTTGAGACCTACCTGAGGCAGCTTCCATAACTACAAGTAATTATATGTCTTTAAACAGTAAATTGTTTAAAGACATATAATTTATCTGAATTATTATGGCAACAGTGTTGTCTCCTTATTGACATTGCATGAAGGTTTTTGGCTGTATCTACTTTATGTTGACAAAAGAAAAGATCCTAAGCATTACAGTGTTATTCAAAATCATCTCAGATGATGTTCTAATAATTAGATGTGTATGCAGAGGAAGCGTCATTGAAATCAAATATACCATTATTGATTGCTAAACTCAAATGCTACATTGCATTAGTATAAAATCCTTATTTTAATATTTGACTAATCATTTTTTCATTTTCTCAAAGCTTTTTAACTGTCGCTCCTTTCATTAATGACTTAGGGTTTTAGAATGAGAAATAAAGTCAGAAAGAAATTTTTTTATAAAAGTAACCTACTACTTCATTTTCAAGATTATAGAGCATTATTGAATATGAATGCAATGTGTCTGTATGCTCATGACATCCACATTATATTAAAAATGTGCATTTGGTGAAGTCTCAAATATGAACCATAAGTCAGGGCAATTTTTCAATGCCATTGTGTAGAGAGTTCTTATGACAGCAATAAACACCTAAATATTAATTTAATAATTGAATTCTGACAAATTTGCAATCTTGGTCACACATCACCAAAACTATTTATTTAGAACCTCTCAGAAAAAAAAATGTGAGGATGCTTTTGTGTAAGATGTTTCCAAGTTCAAGATAAAGAGAGAGAGAAAGAAAGAAAGAAAGGAAAGAAGGAAGAAAGAAACAGAGAGAAAGAAAAGAAAGAAACTCAGAAAACAAATAGTAAGGAAGTATTTAAAAAGCCAAATTCTTAGTCTTTTTCTAAGGTTTTTGCATTAGTCTTACTTAAGGGAGAGGGAGTTAGGGTGTCTTATATTGTATAGGTAGTCAGACCTATGTTAAATTTTGGTTTCTACTCTTAATGTCTCTATGACCTTGAGTACTTTATTTAATCTCTGATTTTTTCATATGTGGGGATGTTGCATATATAAAATGAGGTAGTATGTGCAAATGTCCTTGTACAGGGTACTGAAACATAGTAGGTGGTGTTTAAGAATTGTACCAGAAACTCCTTTGGTGAAGGTAATGTGTAATTTATGTGATGTTTACAAACATAACATGGTGAGTTTATAATAATTCTCTCAATATCTCCTTTTTAGGAGTTGGCAGAGTTTTAAAGAAACTGGATGTATGAGAAATTTCTAGTCACGTCCACCTTACGTGAACATAGATACTGTATTGTAGGAATTGAGATTATCTGGACACATTAAAGGTGTAATAGCCAGAATTTAGGCATATTATATTCAGGTGAAATTTAGTTGGACTTGCCCAAATGTTGAAGAAATAACTCTCATAGGGAGATAATTTGCTTACATGCATTACCATTACTCTTCTCTCTTTTTAGTTTAAGTTCAAAGATGAAGAAGAAAAACCATACAGACATTTTCAGCTTCTTTGTTTATATTGCTCTTCAAATTCCATTAAAAGGCGACTTTTTTCAAGTTCCCTGTAATTAAATAGCTGTATGATTTTGGGCAAGTTACCTAATCACTCTAAGCCTCAAAATCCCTTCATCTACAAAATGGTAGTAATCAGAGTACTTTTCCCTTAGTATAGTCATTAAACCCTAAATTAGTCTCCCAGAACACTTGCATTTGTCCTGGTTCTTTGGCGCAGCTTTTCTAAATAGAAGAGGAGGATACAAATTCAGGTTAGTCTGTGAGCCTTTAAAAGCTGCTGCTTAAACATTCTTCCCCAAGGAGAAAAAAAAAAGATTTGAATGGAGGCAGATGAGGCTGTGTGCCTCATATAGCTGCTGTAATAATATCTCAGGTTCAAAAATGCTACCAACTGTAATGACAATCTTAAAGACTGATAAAAAGTGCAAGTTTGATATTGACAGAAGCTGAGGCATCTGTAACTAAGCACTCTTGATTGCATCTGTCTATATATGTACATTTATTTATAAATTATAATTAGGTTAAATGATTCTGAAGATAGTTTTTTTAATCTTTCTGTGGTGTTTCTTATGCTCATGTTCACTGCAATTGTTTCTGAACCAAAACTTTGTTATGACACTTTCTGAGGAATGTTTTAAATACATGTATTTTGAGTTTTGCTTAATATTAAAAAGGAAGCCACACAATAAGAACATTCACTATGATTTACAATGAAATAAAAATTTCAGGAACTATAGTTGCTTTCATCCTAGTAAAACACTTGCTATTTTTCTGTGAATTAATATCAACTAGAGGTTCATCAACATGCCCAAGAAAGGAGCACAAGCTGGGAACCTGTAGATCCACATCTCTCTTCAGACTGGGAAAGTTGTATTTTTCATGTTATACAATGCTCACTCTGTAGTTTCATCTCTACTTACCTGACTGTGCTGCTCCAAGTTAAGCCACTCATTGAAACTTTTGTATTTAGTAATGAAGACATAGACAGCTTAAAGACGGTCTACTTTTTCTAAGAAAATATTTTCTCCTGTAGAGTAAAAACGAACTAGTGAAACAAACCTGGCAAAGACTGATGTATAAAGTATATCTGTCTCAACCACTTTACTGTTCATCCTCCAAATATCACAAGGCACAGAGACATTGACAAGTAAAAAAAAGTCTTGTGTTTGATTTTGTATTTGGGTCGAGCAAACTAAGAAGTTGATGATAATTATATAACATCTACTTCCAAAATTTTAACTTCCAGTAAGTTAATAAAGAGACTCTAGTAAGATGAGAAATGATTGCTGTCTTTTGTTTCATGTAAAATCACATGGATTTTCTCACTCTACCTTGTTGTGTCTCATGCTAGCTCTCAGTAGTAGGTGAATGGTGTTCTGACTAATGAGGATGTAGGGTGTAGTTTTCTATATGATCTGCACTGATGGAGTGTGTACTTTTATTCTAATTTGCTCTTTTCTATGGATTTGCTCTCTATAGGTTCAAGACTCTGCTTGCCTGCTGGGCTAGAATCTTGGGTTTTTATTCAGGAGTCATGGACAGAATCCCTGTGGAGGACCTAGCCAACTGAAAGTTGTTCCCACTTTTTCATTCCAGCAGCCATAGTGGAGATGACCATTTGCTTGCAGGGTTTGAGAGAGCATGGGCTCTAACAAATCAGTGAGTGCAATAAGGACTACAACTCTTTTTTTTCTGTAATCCCTGGGTCTCTATCTTAACAGGTTCTGTGTCCAAATTCTCCTCTCCATTCCACAGCCTCTGCTTGTGTCCAGGTACTCATCACCTCTCGCCTATGGTAATGGCCACTGAGAGGTTGTTTCTTCAACCCTGCTTCTCACTCTTGGTTTCATTCTCCTCCCTAATGTTGCTTATAAACAAACTTCCATGCAAAGCCAATAAGACCCTCTATGATCTGGCACATAACCACATTTCCAGTCTTAGTTCTTGAAATGATCTCCTGGATCACTCTGCTCTATACTTTCCAAAACACGTGCAATTCTCCTAAGCTGTTGGTTGTGCTACATAGCTTTGTTTTCTTTACTTTCAATCTAGTTGATGAATATCAGGAATTATTCAAGCTTAATTTCAAACCTTACCTCTTCTGCGAAGTCTTCCCTGATTTCACTACCTTCTTGGTTCCCCTTATATCACTCAAGTCTATAGGTTTTGGGGTCATAAAGTAAAGAAGTAAGACCGTGCTATGGACTGAATGTTTGTGTCCCTTAAATTTGTACATTGAAGCCCTCATCCTCAGTATTGTGGAACATGAAAGTGAGCCTGTTGGGAGTGCTACAATTTATCAAAATAACAGAGTGCTGTATGTGAGCTGCGGTGCAAAACAGATGACAGGAAAATTTGAAATAAAGATGTTTTTTTTTCACAGGTCCTGGGAAAAGTACCCAGAATCCCTCAAGGGGTCAGATGTTAAGGTGAGGGCAGAGTACAGACAAAGAGAGATAGATCTGGGACATGCGCCTTGATGAGGGTCTGTAGGTGGAGTGCTTTGGGGTTCCCAGACTAAGGCAAAATTGGTCAACTCAAACCAAAATTGCAGGGTTTTAGTCAGTCTTGTGGGGATCTTATCTAAGGGGTACACAAGGGGCAGGCCCTGGGAGTCAGGGGAGACTGTTGACCACAAGTGCTGTTTGAGGAGTCATATCAAGGACTCACATTTTCTTATGACTCTATAAGCTGCTATCTAGCTCATGTGCTTTCATGGGGGGCATGTTTGAATTTAAAGTCACTGCAGGCCACACCATCAACAAAAATGTGTGATGAGACACCAATACCATGAAGTAACTTAGTTAAACTCTCAATAGAGTGTTAATTAGGTTGTGAGGATGGAGCCTTTATGATGAGATTAGTGCCCTTATGGAATAGGCAATATAAAAAATTATCTCTATCACATCAGGCCAAGGAAAAAATGTATCAGTTTGCAAGTAAAGGAAAAGGTTATCAACAAATTTGCTGGTAATTTAATTTCAAATTTTCCAGCCACTAGAATTGTGAAAGAGAAATATATATTGTTTAAGTTCCTTAGCCTATGATATTTGTTATATAATAGCATCACTAGCAGATGAAGGGAGGATTGAGACTATCCCAGAAGAAAACTGTGTGCAGTTAGAGAGAGCTACATGAGTCATCCAAAATCAAATAGAGCAAAACCTAAATACAATTTTGAAAACAACATTATTAACAAAAAAAAAAGGAAATTAAAACAATCTCCTTTTTTTTAAATTATAAAAACCCCTGTTTGATTTTCAGAACACTAAATTTGCTTCTGCCAGAAAGATGTTGTGGGAGCTTTTCCCAAGAAAGACACAGAACCTCTTCAGATGATGGTAAAGAGAAAGGGTGAAAGTGGACAGAGGCATTTCTTCTAGAAAATAGAATCAAAGTATAATCAAAAAGATTTCCTCACCTCCTTGAATCAACTAGATTCTATTGTATGACTGAGTCAGTGACTTCTGTGTGTCCTCCATTCTTTTATGCGCAGACAGATAAATTTTATTGTCATTTTTCTGACCTTGCCCCACCATTACTCATCAAGTGGGCATGAGTCTGTACTGGGCAAGTGGCTCTCACAGGACCACAAACAGCCACATGGGTCTTCCATTTCCTGGGCGAGAGTGCAGGTGTGCTTTATGACAGCCAGAAGCATGGACCATGAAGGGTATAATGCTTGATGCCAACCAAGTCTGATTTCTTTCTTCCTCGGTCATTTGAGAAGACATTCTCTGTCCCCTTTCAATAAATACGTACTTGCTAAAATTAGATAGAAATTTAGAATTGAATTTTGGCCCCTGGAATGTGGCTGAAAGTTGCTGTTCATTGAAGGCTGGCTCTAAACCTTCTCTCATAGGAGTTTCCAAAAGTTCTCTCATCTCCATTTTCAAAGTAGATTTTGATACCCACAGCCACTTTGGGGACTGCACATTATTTGTGAATCCTCTATAATGACACAGAAAGTCCTTCTCCCTGGCTTAGTACTATGAGTGAGCAATAAGCTTTGCTTGTTTTAGCATTCTGAGGTTTGAGATTTGTTTCTTATAGCAATTATCCTACTCTGACAGCTTTTATCTAACTTCTGTCAGTAAACTCTGGGTAGGATTCCTGGAACATTGTAAGAGCTCCATATGTGCTTGTTGAGTTAATGAATAAAGTTATATACTGAATCTAGAATGTAAGAGTATATGATTATCTGCTTTGTAAAAAGAATTGAGCAAAGTGTTGCAGGAAAATAATGACTAAATTATTGTTTCACATCTCAAGCAATTAAAAATTATATTTTTACAAGTTGTATTTTACTTTAATTTAGTGAACCACTTTTTTTCTTAATTGTTTGTTAACATTTTACACTAAAAGCAGATATAATAGAGTGAAATTCAAGGTCAATAACAACAGTTAGAATTAGAGAAATAGTAGTTATAATAGACAGTCAAGATTGAGACAAAAACATGTACTAATTGTAAGTAACACTCCACCTTGTTCATACAGTTGAGCAGTTTAGCTTTTGGAAGCTAATGTGGAAAATAGAAATTGGCACCTAATTTTTATAGTAGAAGGAAGACTCAGGAGAAACATTAAACAGGCTTAAAGTATAGGTAGCCATTATTTTTTAGTACCTAAAACTCCCTTTGAACTTGAAATTTAGACTATTTCTACTTTTCATTAACAACTGGAGTAATTTTTTAGAATTGAAAAGTTCATTAGCATTTAATTATTTTGTTTAAAGCTGATGATTTAAAATGTAACAGAAATAGTTCTTTAAGTGCTACTGAAATACTACAAGTTTAAGTGCACTTGAATCTAACTCAAAATTTTAAGTTAGTTACTGCACACTCCAAATATTAAGGGAAGGAAAAATGACTTTCTAAGTGTCTAAAACCTTGTTAGCACTCAATAAGCATAGGTTGAATGACCATTGTATCCAACATTATGTTAAATTTCAACTGAATTAAAGTTGCTTACTTTTTATGGACTGAAGTTTATTTAAGCTCCTTTTAATAGGACTTACATAAAGATGGTATTGATTTTAATAAAATGTGCATTGATTAAGGCAAGATGTCAGTTTTCTGCCCTGAAAACTATTTCCCACAGTAATTAAAAATTATAAACTTATTATTTTTTTTCCTTTTTTTTAAATTCATTTTTATTGTTAGACTTATTGGGGTGACATCTGTTAGCAAGGATTACATAGGTTTCAGGCATAAAATTCTACAGTGCATTGTCAACTTGATGTATAATAAGTTCACCACCTAATGTGACTTCTCTTTCCATCACCTTATATTTAGCTTCCCCCCCTCCTCTCCCACCCCCTCCCCTTTCTCCCCTCCCTATCCCACTCGTCCCCAAATAAACATTAAACTATCGGTTGTGTCCATGGGTTATTTGTTTGTTCATTTCTTTTTTTCTTTGCTTTCAGTTTTATATTCCGCATATGAGTGAAATCAAGCAGTTCTTTGTTTTTTCTGTCTGGCTTATTTCACTTAGCATAATGATCTCCAGGTTCATCCATTTTGTTACAAATGGCAATATTTCATCTTTTCTTAGAGCTGAGTAATATTCCATTGTGTATATGTACCACAGCTTCTTTATCCAGTCATCTGTCGCAGGGACCTTTGGTTGTTTCCATGTTTTGGCCACTGTGAACAGTGCTGCAATGAACATTGGGGTACATAAGTCTTTGCGGACAAAGGTTTTCAAGTTCTTTGGGTAGATCCCCAGAAGGGGGATTGCTGG
>PVJL010018091.1:0-16819 GCA_004026885.1 Lyroderma lyra
TCTCCTCAGCACGTCCACGTCCCCTCCGCGCGTCCACGTCCCCTCTGCGCGTCTACGTCTTCTCAGCACGTCCACGTCTCCTCAGCGTCCCCACGTCCCCTCAGCGCCCCCTCGTCTCCTCAGCACGTCCACGTCGAAGCCCAGCCGTCGTGTTGATTCTTCCTCGTCGCTCTCCTCCAGCTTCCCTTCCCGTCACTGCTGCCACCTCCTCAGCTGCCACCTGGAACCCACGCGGGACTCGTCTGGGCTGCGGTCAGGCTTCCGGCACGTCTGGAGGCCTCGGAGCCGCGCTCTGACCGACCTGCGGCGGAGACAGCGGCGGGCGCGGTGGGCGGGAGCCCCGGCCTGCACAGCAGTTCCGAGCGGGGTTCCCAGCGGGGTTCCGAGCGGCGCCGAGTCTGGGACACGCCGCAGCCCTCTGCCGCTCGGGGAGTTCACAATTCAGGAGGTCCTGCAGGTAAGACACGTGTGGGACTGTGGGAGCCGGCACGCTGACACCTGGAACCGCCCTGTCCCGTGACGGGGTGACCGACACCAGGTACCGGCAGACCTGGGTGTATTGCACTTTGCGTGTATTGTTTTTTCCTACAAATCGAAGGGAGCACCCTCCACCCGCAAAGAGCGACGCGTCCCTGAAAACTCAGATGGTGGTTCGCACGCTTTAGCCTTGAAGTGCTTCTTACAGGTCTAATTTTTACGTCCGTTAAAGTGTGTTTTAATTAAGGGACGGGCATTGAGTGCTTAGACCCTGCTACTGCACACTTACGGACCTCAGTACAGTGTAAACGCCCCTTTATTTATTTGGATTTATTTGGGGGGGGGGTAGTTCCCTGGCTGGGAATCGAACCCGGGCTGCGGCGTTGAGAGCACGGAAGCCTACCCACTGCATCACCGGGAAGCCGTAAAGGTCACTTTTATACGCACCCAGGGGCCAAAAACGTCCCTGGCGGGCTTCATTGTGTGGTTCGCTTTGTTGCGGGGTCTTGGAGCCAAACCTGCATTATTGCCGAGGCCCGCCTGGGTGCACTTGGCCTCTGCCCATGTTTCTGCCACAGACCCCTCCATGCCCTTCGGAATTTCCCAAGTGTTGGGGGCAACAGAGGTGTGAGGTGGCTTTGGGCAAGCCCCTAAGGCTGTGGGCCCGGTGGCCAACAGAACCAGCCCTGGGACAGGAGGTTGGAAGTGTCGGTCCCCACTCCTAACCTGGGAGCGGAGGGATGCTAGAGATGGGGTCTGTCCAGAAGCCAGGGACAGGGCTCCGGGCAGTTGGCTCAGTGACCACGTGGGGGCTCGGGAGAGTGGCACTCCCTGGAAGGAAGTGGAGCTCCACGCCCTCCCGCCTGCCCTGCCTCCTGCATCTCTACCGTCTGGCTGTTCCCGACTTATGGGCAGTAATCCAGTGAGTAAAAGGTTTCCGAGTTCCGTGAGCCACTCTAGCAAATGAATCGAGCCCAAGGAGGGTGTCCTCGGATCCTCTTCTGGGTCATAAGCACACGTGACCTGGGCTTGCAATTGGGGTCTGAAGTCGGGGCTCGGGGACAGTCTCACAGGACTGCGCCTTCAGTCTGTGGGACCTGATGCTGTCTCCAGGTAGACTGTGTCACAGTTGAGTCAGATGGTAGGACACCCAGAATTGCTTATTGGTTCAGGGAAACCCGTCCTGTTGGACTTGGTACCAGACCCCGTTTATTCCTGTAACATCCATTAGAATTCTACCAAGAGGATATTCTGAGACGTGCATTTACACTTCGGGAAAGCCTGGCCTAGAGAACCAGTTCAGAATTCTGCACTCCAGTTTCCAAGGTTTTGACCACTTCGCTCCGAGCAGTGTCATTTGCTGCTCTGTCTCCATATACACCCCAACTTCTGCCAGACTTCCTGCCCTTTGTGACAACAGATCCGCTAATGTAGCCCTTGTCGTGCGGAGCCTTGTCCCCCACACTGGCTTTGCTGGGGCGACCTCCACCACTCCCCTCTATCTGTGTGAGTTCTCACCATCCTCCAGGTCTCAGCCCGAGTCCCTCCTCCTCCACACAGCCGGCCAGCTGGCCTCCATCCTGGGGACCCCTGACTTTGTTCAGTGTCTGGGACGTCCTTTTGCCTTGCGGTCGCTCGTTGCAGAGTTCCTGGAGCTTGTATCGTTGCTGTGATTGTGGGGAGGTGGGTTCTGTTTTGTCTTCTCATCGACCTACTGGGCACAGTGACCACATGCAGGTTCTTCATGTCCCTGTGCCTGGCTCAGGGCCCTCTGTACTGCAGGTGACCAGCAAACAGTTATCGGTTTGCCTAACATGTTTTGGGAGTCTTGGGTTTTGATTTCTTGTTCAACTGATGCTGCCTGATGTTCTGGAGCATGATGTTAGCAGGAGTCAGGTTCCTTCTGGAGAGCAGAGTGTGGGTCTGGGGCCGAGTGTGTCACATGACTCTCGAGGGTGCCCATACCAGGGCGGGTCCGGGAGGAACACAGCCAATGAGAGGAACTTGGGGAGGGACTGAGAGGCTGACCATTGGCTTAAGAGGCTGAGAGAACCCTGGTGTCAGTCTCTGCTTCTAACTTAACTTCTCCCTGCCTGGGGGCCCATTCCAGCAGCCAAAAGAACCCCCCCCCCCCCGCCAAACAAACAAACAAAACATGGGGTTGGGTCTTAACTTCCCCTCGTAGGAACACTGACACTGGGGGTCCGGGAGCTTCTGGCTACTTCTGGAATGCCACCCAGTCCTCCCCATTCAGAATGATGAGGAGGGTGAATTCCCACCCTGTTCTCAGTGGTCACACGCAGCGCAGAACTCACTGCACAGCTCTGGGGTTGGGGCCTCCTGCTGTCCCAGGTGTCTGAGGGCCACGGCTCCTGCCTTCACTGTGTGTCAGGACCCGCAAGGCTCGTTGAGACACTCCGGGCCCCAGCCCAGAGCTTCTGGGGCAGCAGGTCCGGGGGTGGGGGTAGCGGCTGCAGACTTTGCATCTCTAATCAGTCCCTAGGTGCTGCTGGGGACCACTAGCTTTTGGCATCACCTCCTTCTGGCTGTGCCTCCTTCAGCCAATCAGGGATGAAATGGTATCAGAGCTCAGCCAGCAGTGGAGCCAGTATCTAAACCCTGGTCGTTCTGATGACAAAACTCTGTCTTTTAACCACTCCGCTCCTGGATTCTCTGCGAAGCCTCTGAATGAAGAACCTGTTGTCAGGTTGAAGATATCAGCGCTTTCCCAGCCTCTTTCTGGCAGTGTGCTGGGAGGCAATTTAAGTCAGACAAGGCCTGACATAGAGCAGACACTTAACACAGTCACATGGAAAGACATCCTACAGCACAGAAGTTCTAGGCTAGGGTATCTGGGTGTGAGTCCTGGCTGTGCCACCCATTAGCTGTGTGACTTTGGGCAAGTTTGTTAACCTCTCTGTAACCCAGTCCCTCATCGGTCAGGTGGGAATGATCATAGTACTTTCAGGCTTATCATGGAGATTAACTGAATTACTACTGTCTGTACAGGACATACGACAGTTCCTGGCTCAAGACAGGCGCTCAGATACAGAGGGTGCCGGAAAAATGTACACACAGTTAAAGAAAGGGAAAAACTGTTAAAATTGTAGCACTCAATATATACCAATAACAAAAGATGCGTACAAGTCATGTTGGACTTCTGCAACTACAAGAGGTGCTCACAGTGGCTACCGTTAGCATTAAAATGCATAGGTGACCTCTCTTAAAATGGGCTGTGCTGCGATTCCTGGTCCCATGCTTTTGTGCAAGCCAAGTAGCAGGAGCATTGCGTAAAGACCCATCCTGCAGGCCCAGCCCTCACCGTGTTGCTCCAAGCCTCCTGTGGATGAAGTGTGGGAGCTGGGTCATGCCTCTGGGGTTCTAGTCTTGTCTAAAAACGCCTCCTTGGTTACGTGAGATGGGACCAGTTACCTTTTTTCTTTCATCTGTTAAATGGGGGTAATGGTATCTACTGAAGATAATTCTGAGGATTGTATGAGTCAAACTGTAGTGAAGGCCTTGGAACAGTGCCTGACACGTGCTGTGTCCCACATGTTAGCCATTATTCAGAGTGGGCTTGAGTGACATCCCCACATCCAGAGCATGTCGCTGGTGAGGTCACTACAGAAGTGCACAGGAGGACAGATGACCATGGCCTGCCCGCTGAGGATCTCTCCTTCCTCTGAGTTTTATGTTTCCTGGGTAGAAGTCATTCCCTGCAAATCCTGGAGGCCCTGACACAATTGTTTGTGAACTGATGTGTCAAATGCACTTACACCTCAGGTGCGTTTTCTCTTGTCTTGCAACTAATGCATTGTTTATCAAGTATTGTCTCCACTTTCCTTTCAAGCTACAGAGAGGCTACCCTTCTTCTGTCAGGCTGCAGAATGAGTTTTTTTTTCCTTCAAAGTAAAACATTAAGCTCCATAGTCCTGTAAGTAGGTTCAGTGTATATACTGGGGGTGCCAAAAGAACGTACGCACATTTTAAGAGATGTTGTCTGTGTATTACATAAATACTGATGGTAGCCACTATGAGCACCTCTTGTAATTATAGAGGTCCAACGTGACTTGTATTCACCTTTTGTTATTGTTATATATTGAGTATTACAATTTTAATACAGTTTTTCTGTTTCTTAAAATGTGGATACATTTTTTGGCACCCTCTGTATTATTGGAGTAACAAGGCGGCACACATTTCTGGAGTAACCAGGAGGCACACGTTACTGGAGTAACAAGGTGACATTTTCACTGGTGCCTGTGATTTTTCAGAAGCTTGTATTACAAGAGTTGTGACATCAGTATTTTGGGTATTCCTAACAGTATCCACATGATGAGCATTACATGTATGCAGACAGGAGACCACCGAGCCTTTTTCTTCCTTTATGTTCATACATTCATTCATTTAGAAAATTATACATGTTCATTTTGGAAAACGCACACAAATACTTTTTAAATCACATACAATTCTGCCACCCAGAGATAACACCTTCTTTCTATTCTTTTTTCTGTGCATGTGTATTAATATTTCTTTTAAAAAAATTGTTCAGGCTGATGGTTAAGTAACACATGGTCTTAGTGCCTTCTTAAAGCTTGTGGTGGCTGTTGGTATATGTTTCTTGGACATGCTGCGATTCGTCGGTGTTTGTAGTTACAATTACCATGAAGTCTAACTTAATAAAAATTTATTGAACAATTCATCCTTCCCCACCAATTAAAATGGCACTTGTGGTACCGACCTCATGGAGTAGAGCTGCCTACCACTCCTGGCCCACCCACCACTTTTGAGCTATTATGAGTTAGAGAAAAAATTCGTATTTCATTTGGGCCACTTTATTTTGGGGCCTCTTTATTATTACAAATACCTCTAACGTGCATGCATGCTTTATGTTTGTATGGACACATGTTTCTTAAATTTTCATTCTGTTTTCTTGACCTGTCTATTCTTGTACCAAAACCACAGCTTCAATATTTGTAGGTTTAGAATATGTTTAAATGGGGGGAGAAGGTAACAATTCCCTCTCACAATTTTTAAAGCATTTCTTGGCTTTGCTTCTTATTTAGTCTTTCAAATGGATTGAGACTAATTTTGTCAACTCCCTCTACCTCCTAAATTACTGGCTGCTTTCCAGTTAAAGGTCTTTTCTTGGTCTTTGAGGGTTTTGTTCGTTTGCTGAAGCTGTGTGTGACGATGGCAGTCTAGGTACGATCAAGGTACCATTTCAGCTCCTGTCCCTCAATGTGG
The DNA here is from genome assembly GCA_004026885.1 of Lyroderma lyra. Classification (NCBI taxonomy): domain Eukaryota; kingdom Metazoa; phylum Chordata; class Mammalia; order Chiroptera; family Megadermatidae; genus Lyroderma; species Lyroderma lyra. The sequence goes on from PVJL010018091.1 coordinate 5,722, forward strand.
TCAGCATTCAGTGTCCCAGGGTCAGTCTGGCATTTAAAATACGCCCACTTTGCCGTGACTGGTGATCCAATCCATGGGGACGCAGTGAGGGGAAGGCCAGCTGTGTTAGTGCCCCCGGGACACTGATGTGGAGGCCAACAGGACAAACACACCTGAACAGTACACGGTGCACACAATCTTAACGAAAGTCCGAACCGCTCACAGCTGCAGGTGACAGGCAGGACTGCAGGAAGGTGGCATTGCTTCCTGCCAGTGACATGTTTGTCCTAAGGATAGTGCATCACACTGTCCAGTGGTTAGGAACGCATCGCTTTTGGAGGGTGTTTAATTCAGCGATATACAGAGTGAGTGCCATTTATTACAACGCATTCTCTTTCTCCCGCCGCTGCTGGAGTGCAGCAGAAAGTAGTTTCTCTACCAGAACAGGTGATCGGTCCACCACTTCATTGAGCCAATTTAGGACACTCGATTTCCTTCGGAACATTGATTTTCCTCTCTCCAGTCACATCGAGGGCCCTCCACATCCTGAACCTGTTATGGTTGGGAGACTGCTTTCTGACTAGCTCCCACACTTAGCACGCTCGCCACAGCTTCATTTGTGAAAAGTATTTTAAAGAAATTATCTGAAGTCGCTTCGTCTCAAAGTTTAGGTTCAACATATCCCTCAGTTTCTCAGCATTAACAGGTAAAAATGGCAAAAGGCCCTTGTATATGCACTGTGTCTAGGACATCAGGATGTGTAAAAGCACAGTGCTCTGGGGGTTGTCCCACCCAGGTTCTGTTTCAAGATCTTTCTTTTGCTTTTTCACTGACTCTTACATTCTTTTATTTTCCCTGTAACAAAGTGGTAATAAATAATAAACAAACACACACATATGTATACATGTGTACACACACACACACACACACACACACAGAGGGTGCCAAAAAATGTATACACATTTTAAGAAAGAAAAAAATAGTATTAAAATTGTAATACTCAATATATAACGATAACAAAAGATGAATACAAGTCACGTTGGACTTCTGCTATTACAAGAGGTACTCAAAATGGTTACCATCAGTATTTATATAATACATAATATTGCTTAAAATGTATATACTTTTTTTGGCACACAACATATATATTTTATATATACGTATATGCATATATACACATATGTATGTATGTGTATATGTGTAGGTATATGTATAAGTATATATACACACATACACAGAGTGTGTGTGTGTGTGTGTGTGTGTGTGTGTGTGTGTTTGTGTAGTGCCTGTATTTTTCACATTACATGGCTGGCCCTCGCATTTAAGGGGGGACGGTCAATTTCACGGTTTTGAGATTACAAAGTGCAGAAGGTGTTGACGTGTGTAATTTCCAAGTGTCACCCTCAGTCATTACCAAATCCTCATGGAGTACACACAGTATCTGTTCAGCGGGTCCGTGGACACAAGTTCGCCACTGAGTACGAAGCGTGGCGATACAGGAACAGATGAGGTGCATGTGGTCGGAGGCCGCGGGTCAGGGAAGGAGGGACAGCGTGTAGGAGTGAACCCTCCTCCTCTGTCCCTGGCCACTCTTGCTGGGGACAAGGGGCCTCCTGAAAATACATGTTCTCCAGTGCCTGGAATCTTAGTGGCCTCACAGATAGGACCCCCGGCATCACGAGGCTTAGATGCCAGAGGGAAACACATCAGGAAGCGGGACAGTTACGGAGAACACCGGTGACAGGAAGGGACTGAAGCACTGTGACTTGCTGGAGGCTGGTGGCTCCTTGTGAGCTGACGGTTACAAGTCCCTCTGTGATGACGGCACTTATTTGTGACGTGAATTGCATGGCATGGATGGAGCATTGAGTCTTGATTGCCTCTAGTTTGGGACAAAACTCCCAAGTTTAAGTTCCCTGTCTAGTTCAGGAACCCAGTGTGCCTCACATACTGGTATTCCCCCTGCAAGGGTCGCAGGCCACATGGAGCTGTGGGCGCGAACTCCGTGATTGCCGTGCCCGGTCCCTAGCATGGGGCCAGTCACACCCCGAGTGTTCAGCAACCCCCGGTGAATGAGGGAGCAGAGTGATGTCTGAACCTGAACTTGTGCGTCTTCCTTCTTCACATTGCTCCCCCCGGGTTTCCAGTCTCAGCGAGCGTGCAGGTGACACTCCGTGCTCCCTCACGCCGCGGGCCCCTCCTCCAGCCCAGGCTGGCTGGTCACCAGGTCCCATGGGCTCTGTCTTCCTTACATGTGTTGGCATTTGGGATTCTGTCCTCTTGGGTCCCCTTGACTGGTCCCCAGCTATTCCAACAGCTTCTGAGCGGCCTCCTTGCTTTGGGCTTGTCCGTGTGCAGCGAATGTTCTGCCAGATGGAGCATATGAATCTGATCAGACCTCTGACTTAGGGTGCTCCCGGGGCCCCCTGGCTCCCTGCCACCACATGAGGCACAGAGGGGTGGCCCCAGACTGGCCTCTCCTGTGTGGCCCTGATGGTTCTCTCACATCCCAACCCATAAGCACTGCAGCGTCACATGTCCAGGCTGGGCCAGCAGGTGTGTTGAGGACACAGACAGTCCCTCTTCCAGTGGAACCTCCTGGGGGCACGGGGTCCCTTCACACTGGATTGAAAAGCCGGACCTCGCCAGCATGTGGGAGCCAAGGCCCCTGATGGGGCCAAGCAGTGTGACGTGGGTGCGCTTACAAGTAGTGTCGTGGCACAATGGGCCACACGAAGCCTGGGGGCATGGTGGCAGGAGGGGCAGGCACGGCAAAGGCTGGCTGTTGTTTAGATGGTCTGTCTCTGCAGGCCGGTCACCCTGTCACTTCCCTGCAATCCAGCTGCTCCCCTATGTCGCTGACACGCCTCAGCACCCCATGCCACCTCTCCTGGGAGTAACCCAGGACCCTCTGAGATGAGGGCTCCCCCCGAACCTGACCCTGACCAGAAGTCCTGATGGAGCAGACAGCCTGGGGGCACTCTCCGTGCGGGGTGGGCCCCCCTGAAAACCTGGGGGGGGGGGTGCCCTGTGAGGAGTAGCGCCCTCCAGTGTTCAGAAGGGAGAAAGGGGCAACTGTGTGGTGGAGAAGGCTGACTGGTCCTTCTGATGTGTGGTTCCCGTAGAAGCAGGCTTAACCTTTTTTAGTGAGGATTGCCACGCTACCTAACTCGTGTAACGTCGGGCTTCGAGCACAGCAGCGTCTTCTGCTCCAGGTTACTGTGGGACCTGATGCCGCCATTGACCTGACGGCCGGGCTGGGCGCTGTGGTTGTACCTGGGAAGACGCTCTCCTGGTAGCAATCGAGTTCACTTATTTTTAAAAATTTACTCCATAAAGAGGGAGCAGTCCCTGCACCAGATCGCCAGAGTGCTCGTACACGCCTCTTAATTAACGCCGAGCATCGCTGTTCCTCCGTCGACACGGGGCGCACGCAGGCACGAAACAGGCGTGCTCAGTGAAAGTAATTTATTGTATTCTTCCAGAACGGACATAGGGCATCTCGGGGGTCGATGTCACAACACAATGTTATACACCATTTTCACAACTAGCCTTGCGCTGAATTTTTTTTTAAAGAACATAGTCATTTTAAAAAATCTAAATATTTACATATTAATAGTAAAACATATATACAGAAGATTGAGACATTATTCATAGATATGGAATATTTTTTTTTTTGCTAAGAAAGCCTATAAAAAGGATTTCTGAATAAAGTCGGAATAGTAGTCACAGTCAGTCAACACAAATACAATTTGAATTTTACAAAACATGACTTCACTCTTGCACTTTTATGACATGTATTTCCAGTGTGTGTTTGGGGGGGATCCATTGCACGTACTTGTGGGGCGAACAACCCCTGCCCCCCCATGGCGGGAACTCCAAGCTGTCGCCCAGTCTTGGAAGGTTTGGGGTACATGAGTAACAGAGGCCACAGCTGTAACATGGATGTTCCCACCTTTATTAGCAACATAGTCATCTAACCAACAGCCTCGCAAGGTCACTAATTAATCTTTCCAACTCCCTCGAAAGCTTGCTGAGAGGCGGCAGGAGAGTTCTAAAACAAAAGCCTGCTTGGCAGCACTGCACCCCACATTGGGACGGGTTTCAGGGACGGGGATGCCAGCTGGGCTCAGGTGGACAAGGCTACCTAAGGGTGTGATGGAGACAATCGCGTGAACCTTCCGCTAGCTTCGCGAGGAAGGCAAATAAAAGACACATGCAGACAGACGTCAGAGGTTGCCGTCTAGCCGTTGGGTGGACCTGCCTCTGTCACACCTAGGACCAGCTCCGTCACCTGACAGGGATGCCTCCTGTTACCTTCGGTGGACGAACTGGTCTTCTGTGGGAAACGGAGTCAGCCCAGAGCTCCCCTCCCAGCTCAGGCCTAGCTGCACCGTGCGGTGTGGCACATGTACCCTGGACAGGGGAGCAGGGCACTCATATGCCACCACTGGGTGACCTGGCCCTGGGCAGCCTGTCCTCAGCTGCCACTTGTGCAGAGCGAGGGGGCGGGGCTAAGGGTCTGCTCCAACGCTTCGGAGCCCTGACGTCCATGAGTCGGTAACATAAGTGCTAGGGAAATGTGTTCAGCATGAGCACAGCCGTTTCCTCCCCCTGGGGTTTGGTGTTTCCAGTTCAAATTTCTTTCAAGCCAAATTCTGGCCTTTGGGTCAGGTGCCAAAGATGCAAGGTGATTTGCTTTATGCAATAAACGAGGTGTAAGTGCAATGTTTCTAAGTAAGATGGAACTTTAAATTCACGGAGAAGCCAGATGCAAGTGTTTCTGCAAAATACCCATGTGGCACGACACCTCTTTCAAAGGAATCAGGATTTTTGTCCTTTGGTTTTCTATGAAGTGGAATGTGAGTGTGCTTGAACCAAACGCAATACATGACATTCATGTGATACGTCTGTGACCACACAATGCCGAAACACGGAGTCATTCAGGTAAAACCATGTGTTAAAATCGCTGTTAGGCATCATGGAGGGAACTGGTTACTGTGTTCTAACGGGTATAATGTGCTCCTGTGTATAATGCGCACCTACATTTCTTGGGCCCAAACTTCTAGGAAAAGAAATCTTCAGTTTTAATTTTTAATTCAAATTTATGTGTTTATATTTAGGTACTTGTTTTTTGCATTATGAAGTTTAGCATTTATTTTTAACATGATGGTACAAGAGATTTTATGTAACAATTAGAAAACACAAGAACAGATACAAGAAATTTTATGTATAACATTTTTTTATACTGAAATCAACTGCTATTCGTATTCCAGGGTATTATTTTGCATACAGACATCATTATAGATTGCTAGAGTTACACTTTTAACTCATAAGCATAAATAAGAGAAATGAAAACATTTATGTAGATACGGCATTAGTACTACCTATGTATAGTGCACATCCTTATTTTTCTTTCACAAATTTGGGCCAAAAAGTGCGCATGATACACAGCAAAATATGGTACTTTGAGTTTCTCACCTTTAATGAGTCACTTTGTCACACTGTTGACACAACCCACATGAAAGGTTTTTCTCTCCTAAGAATTCATGTGTCATTTTTGTACCTATTCAGTTACAAATGGTTGTTTGGGGGGGGGGAATTAATATCACAAATGATTTTATCTAATAACTCAGAGCTCTCCTGTCTCCCAAAACATCTTTTTTCATCTTGTAAGCGGATGGGGGTCTAATTAACTTTGGGCTTCACTCCTGGAAAGAACCATTCTCTCTTATGCTGCATGTAAGCAATTTAAGTTAAAATAAATATGCTTCCAAACTCCATATTCACAGTGAGGTTATAAAAAATAAAAACCAGGAACAAGAGTGCTGCTGCTTTTTAATGGACAGTGGATCAACTGGACCCGAGGTGGGACGTGAAGGGTGAGAAACCAACTCTAAAAATGATTTTTAAGTGTCTTACACCAAATCAGAAGCTTGAAAATCACAGATTACAAAAACAGTGTATGAAGGCTAGTCAGACAGCACAGACAAATGTCACACACAGGACACCCACACTTTGCAGGAACCTGAAATGCTAATGCGGCTCTCTGAGGACATTCAAACACGAGAGGTACAGAATGAGCACTGCCGCCAAATGAAAGTCTAGGCAGTGAAACCTGGCTCTGTGCTTTCCGGGTTTTCTCTCCTGGTGTCAGGTATCTTACCTACAACAGAGACAAGGAAGTGGAGGAGGACAACTTCTCTACGGTAGTCTTCCATGACACGCGGCCAGAGGTAGATTAAGTGAAGGGCATTGTTGGTGAGGTGTGTGCGTTTAACACTTCAATCACTAACTTCTAGCCAAGGCAATAGTTGTGCTAAATGAGCCATCTCAGCCATTAGAAACTCGTAATGATTATTTTTACAGGAAAGTGCACGAATGTCTGCTACCATTAGAGTGTGTCTGTGTATTAGCCAGTAATAGAAAATGGCTAAATAAAATAGGATTGACCTGTAACACAGAAAGAATATCATGCAGCTATGAAAATAATGTGTATGAAAATTTGTAATAAATACATAAAATTTTGTTAGGTTAGAAAAAACAACTTCGGAAACAAAATTTTATGTATTCGATCTTCATTGTGTAAATCAAATAAGTACAGAGAAAAGTCTGGGGAAAAGAAACACCCCATCAAGGTTGTCTCTGGGTGGTAACAACAGTTTACATGTCTTTCCTCACACTTTTCTTTCCTGATTTTTGAAAAGCATGTGAAGCAATGCAGAGGAGCTCCGCACTACTCTACTTCAAGTTCAAGCCTCCTTAGATGTCAGAAGGCACCGTTAGATTTTTATTTTCTCAATACTCTTTTTCTGTGCCACCACGAGTTGTTCCCAAATCCTGAGTGGTTTGTCGTCGTGATCAGAGCACTCTGTCCATGCCCCCACCGCATCCAGTATGTCACACGTCACACGGGTGTGGGAGCAGCATTTGTTCACCGGACACTAACGCCGTGCCGACTCCTGGGAGCCGATCAGAAACGCTCACAGACAGCATTGAGGGAAACGAAATCCAAACAGGTTTTTCCACTGTAAGATCGGTATCCATTTTTGTTACAGCCAGACACAGAGAAGTTTGCTTAAATGTGATGGATGGAAACAAATGTCATTTGACTGCCCTGACTTGCTCAACTCCATTCCCAGAAGCACTGGGATTTACACCTCTGTCCCCACCTCCTCCTCAGGACACACAAATTTGGAAGGAAAAAAGACCTTAAAAAGCTAATGAAGGCATTGTAAGATCTTTAAACTGTTGCCAGCTCAGCTAAACTCCTAAGGAAGGTCTGGCCGCATGGGGAGGGAGGGGTTAGGTGTCACCTTTAGACCAGCCTGGGGTTTTATTTCATCGGCAATGAAGGGCCAGGCCAGTCTAATCAGGATTATTCAATTACCTTTCTGCAAAATTGGGCCTGGATCTGTGACTTCTCCCCCGCTCCCCTTCCCTCAATGATAAACTGTCTTATTTTTCATGCTGTTTAGGAATTCATACCCGGTATCTATCGATAGTCTAGTGAAAAGACCTGTAGTGGTGTCCTCCTCACTCCTGTCTCCATCACGACCTGTCACACACAGCCTTGGGGAAGATTCCAGGGAAAATTCCAAGAGTCCGTGGCCTTAGGGGAGGGGCGGGGCTTACGACGCACCTTCTAACCGGAGACTGAGACACTGAAGTCCAGTCTCAGGGTTGCTGGGAAACATGCAGAGCAAAGCTGGCCTCGGCTTTGGCTTGGGTGCGAGAAAGCCAGGCGGCGTGCTGGCGGGGAGTCACGAGCCTTGCGCCCTGGCCCGGCCGCCCACCAGCGCTGCGGCCGGCCGTGAGAGAGTCTCGTCGTGTTTCTGCGCCTCAGGCTTTTTTACCTGTAAAATAAAAGCACGGGGTAAAAACAGAGGCAGGGGGGCAGCCCATCTCTCACGCACCTGCCTTCTCAGATTCCTGGGAAGATTCCCAGTTCCCCAAGGTGCCCGCCAGCCCCTCCCATCCTGTGCTCAGTTTTCTCATCGAACGTCTCTTCACCTCCGTCTCAGACAGGAAGAGGCTCGTTTGCAAGGACGGGCAGGCTGTGGTGCTCAGCTGCTTCCAAACGCGTCACTGGGTGCTCCACGCATTCTGACATGACAGTTTCGTCTGGGTTCATGCCATGCATCCGGTCCCCGTTGTGTGTCGGGTCCACATGGTGCTTCCTGTCCCCATGGTGTGTCCCTTCTCCGTCGTGCGTCCAGTTCTGTGGTTCATCTGGTCCACGTGGTGCGTCGCGTACATGTTGTGTGTCCGGTCCCTGTGTGCATCCAGCCCCATGGTGCATCCGGTGTCGTGCTGCGTCCGATCCCCTTGGTGTGTCCGGTCCCCATTGTGCGTCCAGTCCACATGGTACGTCCGGTCCCCATCATGCATCCGGTCCCCGTGGTGCGTCCGATCCCCGTGGTGCGTCCGATCCCCGTGGTGCATCCAGTCCCCGTCGTGCGTCCCGTCCCCGTCGTGCGTCCCGTCCATGTGGTACGTCCGGTCCCTGTGGTGTATCCAGTCCTCATCGTGCATCCAGTCCTCATCGTGCATCCGGTCCACGTTGTGCGTCTGGTCCCTGTCGTGCATCTGGCTTGTGTCTGCATCTGACCCACATTATGCCTTTCCGAACCAATCAGTGGTGAGCACTGAGGTCCCCAGCACTGCAGTGATGACTTTATGAAGCCTGCAGTGTCAGGTGATGGGGTGGCACCCCGGAAAGCACATGCACAGCAGCAGTTTTCATTCGAGGAGCCTCCTGACAGGCACCAGCTCATCACGACTTACACCCTGTGTGTCCCCGGGGACTGGGTCAGGGGTAACAATAACACGGGTAGCAGGAGCTGCCCTGGCATTTGGAGGACAGGATGGGGAGGAACACTAGGCATCGTGCAGTTCAGTCCTTCGTGATTCGTAAGTGTGGAGACACAGCCAGGCAGGAAGCGGAATCTTCTCCTTGCAGCCCCCACTGAGTAAGCAGCCCCTCTGGGCACCGCGCTCCTGTCATTCAGTGGCCATCAAGCCGCTGCTGCTTCGTTACATGGTGATACAGCGCTGCACCGTTTACACAGCGGAGCTTTCTCATTGCTCTGAAGTCCGGTCACATCCGTCGGCCCTATACCCGGGAACTCCACTTCGGCTGCGATCCCAGAGTGTGTGCCATCCCCGAACACGCGACCCAGCCCTGCACCTCCAGACTAAATATGCCCTTTGCATTTGCTGCATGGCACTTAAAACTCACCCACCCGAATCGAGAGAAAACACTGAGTTGAGCTTTCTCACCGACAGGGTTTTGTGGGGCATCTGGGTTCTGTGGGCAGGGAATCTTCGGGTCATCTCTTGAGGGCAGTCCATAAGGAATCCACTGGGAGGGAAGACGTTGCTTGCCACATGGCTCACTGACCAGACACTGTCCCTCGGACTCTCGGCAATGAGCCCATGCAGAGTTCCGGGGTGTCGCTGGAGAGTCCGGTCACGTGAAGTCAGAACTACGTCCGTGGCTTAACAGTGTAGCAGAAGCTCCGGTGAAATGTTGCATCCGGGCAATCTGGTGGTAACACCAGCGATGTGCCCCCCTTGCTGGTTGGCTTCCGCAGTCACTCAGTCAACACGCGGCGTTCGCTGGGTGCCCATTCAGGGAAGAGCAGCGACTGCGTGCCCCTCGCAGCCCTTTGCGGGGAGGCGGGAGGGGACAGAATGGATGTGAATTTCATCATAGAGTTGGGGGTCCCTGTTCTAAGAAGAAACATCATTTCTGTTAAAATATTTTGTCCGTGTCCAAAGGGCTGGGGAGGCAAAACGTTGGGATACTTAGTTCTTCTCAGGACTAGCTGTTCTGAGGTTTTCGGGACCACAGAACAGTGAGAAAAGCGGGGACCATCACAGAAGTGTTCTGCTCAAGCAGCTGCGTCCCTAACGCTGCATTTTCGGTGCAAATACGTTCATGGTTCATGCGCTGTACTGGCCAGCGGGGTGGAAATGCAAATGTGTGTTTACCTGTTGGTGGTAGAGCCACGCCATCCACCCTTTCATCGCCGTCAGCTGCCTCTGCTGGTCACAAACATAAAACACAAATCTCATTAGTGTCAGGGAGCACGTCCGCATCACAGATGCAGTCACACACAAATGAAAAACGCCAGGGTACCTGATGGTTTCCACCTTTCCTTTCTCTTCCCAGCTGCTATTGGTTCACATCCCACATTTAAATACAATATTTTTTATGATGATATAAAAGTCAAGTTCCCGCAGTAAAAATTACTTATCCTATGAACCTCATTCTATCCATCATTGATTATTTCAGTTCAGATTATTTCCACTTATGGACATAGGCTTCAATAGCCTGATGTCCAGAGGTAGGACGAGTGGTTTAAGTATGATCGTCAAATGTGCGGAGGTCAGTGAATTCCTACGGTGGGATAGTGTTTGTCATCCCAGGGACCATCCCGTGGGCAGGCTTAGGGGATCTCGAGACTGAATCTTTCTCTGGAGATGGTGGGAGATCCAGATCCTAGAGCTGCCTATCCAGGTTGTCCTCAGTTCAGTCATAAAGAAAATCAGAAGGCATGAGCGTTTCTTCAAAAGATACGTCACATCCATGTTTAAAATGCCAGCAAACCTTAGCTCATCTATGACATGTTTCAGTTTCCTTCAGGGCTTTCCCAAGGCAGATCCTTCAGTCACAGAAAACCTCCCACTAAATCCACAGAAGAAGGTGCCTGTGTGCCTCCTGAGATGCAGTGGGCTTGTCAGTCCCCCCAGCACACTGTGGGCGGGTCGCACATTTCATCACGGCGGTTTGGGTGGCGTTCCTGTGTCCCAGGGCTGGTGGCCCGTGGGAAAGCTTCCTGCCCCCAGCCACCTTCCTGCTCCTGTGTGTGCGCGGAGAGGCTGCCGTAGGCATCACAACGACATGCTAAGTTGGTGGGACGCAGCCTAACACTGTGCTCTTGTTTTTGGTCTCTGTTGTCTTATACACAGTCAGGGTTCTGAGATTTACACTCTAATACACCCTCTAACATCCTGTCCAGCAGTAAGTACTGAGTAACGAAAACATTCAAGTCCAGCAGTAAGACCAGTGGTGAGAATAAAAATTCATCAGCGGGTTTACAGGCATACTATT
>PVJL010018092.1:0-16761 GCA_004026885.1 Lyroderma lyra
GTGTAGGTCTCCAGGGGGCTTAGAGCTGGGGTGTTATCTTTGCAGTTCAGAGTCCTCGCTCAGCCCTTCTACCACTCAAAAGTTCCAGAGGCTGGCTCCCAAACTCCTTCCGTCCCCAGCTTCCCAGTCTCTCTCCCCTCCCCCAAACTGCGCAGCTCCGAATAGTCAGCAGGGATCGCGTCCCGCGTGGTCCGTCTCTCCTCCCTTCCCTCTCCCCGACTCGCCCCTTTCTCGCCAGCCTTCAGGTTTACTTGCGATTTGTGGATTTCTCAGTAGCTGGTTTGTCACTCAGGGTCCGCTTTCTTGGCTCCTGGACGGCTGTTCAGTTGTGTTTTCTGGGAGAAGCTTTAGGAACCCAGAAAACACAATTGTCTTCTCTCCCCTGTTTCAATTTCTTTCAAAAGCGTCTTATAGTTCTCTGTGTATAAGTCTGTCACGTTCTTTGTTAAGTTAATTCCCAGGTATTTCATTCTTTTTGTTGTGTATTAGTTCTTTATATAGTTTAGATATTAGTTTCTTATCATATGCATTGTTTGTAAATATTTTCTCCCATTCAATTGGCTTTCTTTTTGCTTTGTTTATGGTTTCTTTTGTTGTGCAGAAGGTTTTTAGTTTGATATAATGCCATTAATTTTTTTTTTGCTTTTACATCCTTCGCCTTTGAGGTCAGGTTCATGAAGTCTTTCTTGAGCCTCAGGTCTATAACTTTAGTCCCAATATTTTCTTCTATACGGTTTTTTTGTTTTGGGTCTTATATAGAGGTCTTTAATCAATTTTGAATTAATTTTAGTATATCTGACAGTTCACATCTCAGATCCATTCTTTTGCGTATTTTTTTAGCTTTCTCCCTTCACCATGTACTGAAGAGCTTGTCTTTTCCTTATTGCATATTTTTTGCTCCTTTCTAAAAAATTATTTGTCTACATATTAGTGGATTTATTTCTGGGTTTTCAGTTCTGTTACATTGGTCTGCATGATTGTTTTTCTGCCAATACCAAGCTGTATTGATTATTGATGCTTTGTAGTATAAATTGAAAGAGAGGAGTGTGATATCACCAACCTTATTACTTTCATGTATTATTACTTTGGCGATTCAAGGTCTTTTGTTGCTCTATACAAATCTGATAATTTTTAAAAATCTATATCATGAAAGTATGTTTGTGGGATTTTGATAGGAATTGCATTAAATCTGTAAATTGCTTTGGGTATTATGGCCACCTTAACAATGTTAATTCTTCCTATCCATGAACACAGAATATCTTTTCATTTCTTTGTGTCCTCTTCAAATTCTTTGAAAAGTATCTTATAGTTTTCTGTGTATAAGTCTATTATATTATTTGTTAATTCCCAAGTATTTCATACTTTTTGTTGTGATAGCAAAAGGTATTTCCTCTCTCATTTATTCCCCCTGAAGATTCATTGTTTGCATATAGGAATGCTGTTGATTTTCATACATTGATTTTGTATCCTCTGACTTTACTGTATGCATTTATTGTTTCTAGTAGCTTCCTGGTTCAGTCTTTCTTTGGAATTTTTAATATAAAGGATCATGTCATCTGCAAAGAGTCACAATTTGACCTCTTCTCTCCCAATCTGGATGCCTTTTATTCCCTTCTCTTTCCTGATTGCTCTGGCTAGAACTTTCAGCATTATATTTAATAGCAGTGTCAACAGGGGACATCCCTGTTTTGTTCCTGATTTTAGGGGAATCGGCTTCAGCTTTTTCCCATTCAGTATGGTGTTAGTGGAGGGTTTGTCATGTATGACCTTTATTATGCTGAGATACTTTCCTTCTATACCCATTTTATTCAGTATATTGATTATAAATGGATGTTGTATCTTGTCAAAAGCTTTTTTCTGAATCAATTGATATGATCATATGATTTTTAATCTTTTATTTTGTTTATGTGGTATATCACATTGATTGATTTTTGTATGTTGGACCATCCTTATCCTCTTGGGATTAATCCCAGTTGATCAGAGTGTATAATCTTTTTGATGAATTGTATTGTATTTGCTAATATTTTGTTTAGAATTTTTGTATTTGTATTCATCAGAGATATTGGCCTACAGTTTCTTTTTTATTTGTTTGTTTGTGTGTGTTGTCTTTACGAAGCTTTGGTACTGGGGTATTGTTGGTCTCATAGAATGAGTCAGAAAGTATTATTTCATTTTCTATTTTTTGGATGTGTTAGAGGAGGATAGGTGATAATGATTTAAGATTTATTCTTATTACTGCTTTTGTTGCATCCCAATAATTTGGATACATTATATTTTCATTTCTATGTATTTTTAATCTATTGTCTTATTTCAATTTTTGATTTAGTCATTTCTAATAACATGTTTATTCTGCATGTGTATCTGATTTTTTCTGCTTTCTTTTTGTAGTTGGTCTCCAATTTCAAAGCTTTGTGGTCTGAAAATACACTTGTTATGATTTGATTTTTTAAATTGAATTTTTAATTCAATTATTTAAAGTTAGTTTTGCGTTCCAGCGTTGTTTATTGAAGTTGTCATATGACTGTATATTGTTTATTCTTAAGAATGTTCTATGTTTATTAGAAAAAGATGTATATTCTTGTGTTTTTGGATGAAGTTTTCTGTTGTTAGTTATGTTCAGTTGCTGTAATGTATCATTTTTAGCTGATATTTTCTTATTTATTTTCTTTTCAGATGATCTGTTGGTGGTTGTCAAGAGGGTGTTTAGGTCCCCTACTCTACTTGTGTTTTGTCATTTTCTCTTTCTAGTTCTGTTAGTAGTTGCTTTGTAAATTTTGGTGCTTCCTGATTAGGGACATATATATTAAGAAACGTCATGTCTTCTTTTTCTTGTATTGTCCATTTTATCACTACGAAATGTCTATCTTCTTCGCTTTTTATCTTTTTTTATCCTGAAGTCTGTATATATAGATATATCTATATCTATATAGATATATCTATATATACAGACTTCAGGATAAAAAAAGATATATATCTCAGAAAATATATATATCTCAGAAAATTTTATTAATTTGATCCAGAATTTAAATGTATACTTTACATTTTAAATCACTTTCAAAGTTTACAAATTACAGTATAAATCTGACTTCACAGGAAAAAAAGAAGTTAATAAGTGTATAGATTACCCAGATAATTATTTTATGAGGAACTAATCTGCAGCCAGCAGGATTCTAACCTACCCAGGAGGACCCCAATGGATCTAGTTCATCGTCTTAACCACTCAGCTGTGACTACACAACCCAGATAGTTATTCTGACAATTTTAGTAATAGAAACTTGGCTGTAATTTTTAAATTATGAAATAAATTTGTCCCTCAGTTACAGACACATTGACAATGATAGAGCACTAATAGCTGTATCATTTTCAAGTCAAAATTTCTATGATTTGTTTGCAGATTTTGAAGTTTTATTAGCTTTCACCTACCCAACTGTGGGTAGGTAATATTGAAAATTTTATGTGATAAATAACAAACTTTGACCGTGTATTACAAATTCTTCCTCAGAATTTGCATTTACAAAGATCAGGTCCTTTTTTTAAATTCATTTTTATTGTTAGACTTATTGGGGTGACATCTGTTAGCAAGGATTACATAGGTTTCAGGCATACAATTCTACAGTGCATTGTCAACTTGATGTATACTAAGTTCACCACCTAATGTGACTTCTCTTTCCATCAACTGACATTTAACTTCCACTCCATCCTCTCACACCCCCTCCAATTTCTCCGCTCCCTATCCTACTCGTCCCCAAATAAACATTAAACTATTGATTGTGACCATGGGTTGTTTGTTTCTTCATTTCTTTTTACTTTGCTTTCAGTTTTATATTCCGCATATGAGTGAAGTCATACAGTTCTTGTTTTTTCTGTCTGGCTTACTTCACTAAGCATGATGATCTCCAGGTCCATCCATTTCATCGCAATGGCAATATTTCATCTTTTCTTATAGCTGAATAATATTCCATTCTGTATATGTACCACAGCTTCTTTATCCAGTCATCTGTTGTAGGGCATTTTGGTTGTTTCCATGTTTTGGCCACTGTGAACAGCGCTGCAATGAACATTGGAATACATAAGTCTTTGCGGACAATAGGTTTTCAAGTCTGTTGGGTAGATCCCCAGAAGGGGGATTGCTGAGTAAAATGGTAGCTCCATTCCCAATTTTCTGAGGAAGCTCCAAAACTCCTTCCGCAGTGGTTGTACCAGTTTGCACTCCCAGCAACTGTTTACCAGAGTTCCTTTTTCTCCACATCCTCTCCAGCACTTGTGATTCCTTGTCTTGTTAGTAATAGCCATTCTCACAGGTGTGAGGTGGTATCTCATTGTGGTTTTGATTTGCATTTCCCTGATAGCTAATGAGGATGAGCATTTTTTCATATGTCTGCTGGCCATTTGTATTTCTTCATGAGAGAAGTGTCTGTTTAGTTCTTCTGCCCACATTTCAATTGAGTTGTTTGTTTTTTTGTTGTTAAGTCTTATTAGTTCTTTATATATTTGAGATATTAGACTCATATGATGCATTATTTGCAAATATATTCTCCCATTCAGTTGGCTGCCTCTTTGCCTTGTTGATGGTTTCTTTTGCTGTGCAGAATCTTTTTAGTTTGATATAGTCCCATTCATTTGTTTTTTTTTTTTTGTTTTTTTTTGTTTTTTTTTTTTTTGCTTTTTGGTATGTGGGCAGCTCCCTAACTGGGAATCAAACCCAGGCTGCAGCACTGACAGCGCCAGCGCTGAAGCCTTAAGCCACTACACCATCAGGGAACTCCCCCATTCATTTGTTTTTACTTTTACTTCCCTTGCCTTTGAAGGTCAGGTTCATGAAGTCTTCCTTGAGTCCTAGGTCTATAAGTTTAGTATCAATGTCTTCTATAAAATTTATTGTTGTATGTCTCATAGGAAGGTATTTAATCCATTTTGAGTTAATTTTTGTATATGGAGAGAGTTCACAGCTCAGGTTCATTCTTTTGCATATGTTTTTCCAGTTTTCCCAGCACCACCTACTAAAGAGGCTGTCTTTTCCCCATTGTATGTTTTTTGCTCCTTTATCAAAAATTATTTGTCCATATATTTGTGGGTTTATATCTTGGTTTTCAGTTCTAATCCATTGGTCTCTATTTCTGTTCTTCTGCCAGTACCAAGCTGTTTTGACTATTGATGCTTTGTAGTATAAATCGAAGTCAGGAAGTGTAATGCCACCAGCCTTATTCTTTTTATGTAGTATCGCTTGGGGAATTTGAGGTCTTTTATGGTTCCATATAAATCTAATCATTTTTTAATCTATTTCAAGAAAGTGTGATTGTGGGATTTTGATGGGTATTGCATTAAATCTGTAGATTGCTTTGGGCAGAATGGCCATTTTAACAATGTTAAGTCTTCCTATCCATGAACAGGGGATATTTTTCCACCTCTTAAAGTTTGTTCCAATTTCTATAAAAAGTGTCTTATAGTTCTCTGTGTATAAGTCTGTAACGTTCTTTCTGAAGTTAATTCCCAGGTATTTCATTCTTTTTGTTGTGATAGCAAAATGAATTGACTCCCTCATTTCCTTTTCTGAGGAGTCATTGTTTGTATAAAGGAATGCCGATTTTTGTTCATTGATTTTGTATCCTGCAACTTTACTATATTTGTTAATTGTTTCTAATAGTTTCCTGGTGGAAAATTTGGAATTTTTTATATAAAGGATCATGTCATCTCCAAATAGTGACAATTTGAGCTCTTCTTTCCCAATTTGGATACATTTGATTCCTTTCTCTTGCCTGATTACTGTGGCTAGAACTTCCAGTACTATATTGAATAACGGTGGTGACAGGGGGCATGCCTGTCTTGTTCCTGACTTTAGGTGAATAAGTTTCAGCTTTTCCCCATTCAGTATGATGTTAGCCCAGAATCTGTCATATATGGCCTTTATTATGTTGAGATACTTTCTTCTATACCAATTTTATTTAGTCTTTTGATCATGAATGGATGTTGTACCTTGTCGAAAGCTTTCTCTGCATCAATTGAAATGACCATATGGTCTTTATCTTCGTTTTTCCTCATGTGGTGTATCACATTGATTGATTTTTGTATGTTGAACCATCCTTGTCCTCCTGGGATGAATCCCACTTGATCATGAGGTATGATTTTTTGATGCATTGTTGTATTCTGTCTGCTAATATTTTGTTCAGGATTTTTGCACCTGCGTTCATCAGAGATATTTATAGTTTTCTTTTTATGTGTTGTCTTTGCCAGACTTGGTATTAGAGTAATATTGGCCTCATAGAATGAGTTAGGAAGTATTGCTTCCTCTTCAATTTTTTGGAAGAGTCTGAAGAGGATCAGCATTAACTCTTCTTTGAATGCTTAGTGGAACTTGTTGGTAAAACCGTGTGGTCCAGGGCTTTTGCCTTTAGGGAGATTACAGATAGTCATTTCAATCTCGTTGCTATTGATTGGTATGTTTAGATTATCCAGTTCTTCTTGGTTCAGTCTTGGTAGGCCATAAGTTTCTAGAAACTTGTCCATTTCTTCTAGGTTTTTAAATTTCGTGGCATAAAGTCCTTCATAAAATTTTCTTATAATCCTTCGTATTTCTGTGGTATCAGTGGTAATTTCTCCCCTTTCATTTCTAATTTTGGATATTTGTGTCCTCTCCTTTCGTCCTTTGATGAGCCTCGCCAGGGGTTTTTCATTTTGTTGACTTTCTCAAAGAACCAGCTCTTCGTAATGTTAATTTTTTCTATTGTCCTCTTCTCTAATTGGTTTAGCTCTGCTTTAATTTTTATTATTTCTTTCCTTCTGCTGACTTTGGGTTTTGTCTGCTCTTGTTTTTCGAGTTCTTTAAGATGGAATGCTAAGATGTTTGCTTGTGATTTTTCTTGTTTCTTAAGATAGGCCTGTAATGATATAAATATCCCTCTTATTACTGATTTCGCTGTGTCCCAATAATTCTGATACGTTGTATTTTCATTGTCATTAGTTTCTATATAATTTTTAATCTCATCTTTTATTTGTTCTTTTATCCAGTACTTTACAATAAGATGTTTTTTAATCTCCATGTATATATGGTTATTTTCTGCTTTCCTTTTACAGTTGATCTCCAATTTCAAAGCTTTGTGGTCTGAGATTACACTTGGTATGATTTCGATCTTCTTGAATTTGCTGAGGCTACTTTTGTGTCCCAGCATATGGTCCATTCTTGATAATGTTATATGGGCACTAGAAAAGAAGGTGTAGTCTCTTTTTGCTGGATGATGTATCCTGTAAATGTCAATTATGTCCAATTGCTATAATGTGTTCATGTGGAGCTGTTATTTCCTTATTTATTTTCTGTTTGGATGATCTGTCCATGGCTGTTAGCGGGGTGTTTAAGTCTCCCACTATGATTGTGTATTCATCAATTTCTCCTTTCAATACTCTTAGTAGATTCTTTGTGTATTTTGGTGCAACCTGGTTGGGAGCATATATGTTGATTAGTGTCAACTCTTGTTGTTGCATTGTGCCTTTTATCATTATGTAATGACCATCTTTGTCTTTTACTATCTCTTTTAACTTGAAGTTTATTTCATCACATATCAGTATGGCCACGCCTGATTTTCTAAGGTTACCATTTGCTTGGAGTACTGTATCACATTGTTTCACTCTGAGTCTGTGTTTGTCCTTATGGCTGAGGTGCGTTTCTTGGAGAGAACATATGGATGGGTTCTGGTTTTGATTCCAGTCTGCTACTCTGTGTCTTTCTATTGGTGAGTTCAGTCCATTAACATTTAGAGTGATGATTGATATGTGAGGATTTCTTGTGGAAATTACTTTTTTTTTTGTTTTTGTTTGTTCGTTTGTTTGTTTTTTTTGTTTTTGTTTCTTTCCTGTTGCCCCAACTTTGTTCAATTTTTCCTGATGTTGTGTTTCAGGCCAAAGGGATTCCTTCAGTATTTCTTGTAGTGCTGGCCTCGTGCTGGCAAATTCCCTCAGCTTCTGTTTGTGTGAGAAGGTCTTTATTTCACCTTCATATCTGAAAGATAATTTTGCTGGATAATTTATTCTTGGATGGAAGTTTCTCTCTTTTAAATTTCTGAATATTGGATTCCACGCTCTCCTGGCTTGTAGAGTTTTGCTGGGAAGTCTGATGCCAGCCTGATGGGTTTTCCTCTAAATGTTATAGTTCTTTTTTCCCTGGCTGCCTTGAGAATTGTCTCTTTGTCTTTAGTTTTGGACATCTTTAGTACCATGTGTCTTGGAGAAGATCAGTTAGGGTCCAGGTATCTGGGGGACCTGTTTTCTTCTTGAACTTGAGGTTCCAGATCTTTCCATAGGTTTGGAAAGTTCTCATCTATGATTTGTTTGAGTATGCACTCTGTAGATTGCTCTGCCCTGTTGGAAGCCATGCAGGCTGGCTTTAGGGAAGTAAAACTTGATTTACTTCTGCATGTGAGGAATGTGGCGGATATGACCAGTTCCTTGGGAGACTCTAAAGAAAGAAGACTATCTGAGTACTTGGAAGAATTGCCTTGGGGAACTGACTTCCTCTCAGTTACTCTGACCTTCAAGTTAACTGGTAGAGAGTCAAGGGTGTGTACTGCTCACTGAGGAATGTGGCTAATCCATCCAGTTCATTGGGACACAAAAGAAAGATAATTGGATTATGGAAGACAAGGCCCTAGGAAATCTGAACTTTGTTTGTCCTGACCTTTAGGCTATTGCTGGAGAGTTAATGAAAATAGATGATCTGCTTTTGAAGGAGGTAATGCATATTTTCATTGTTAAACTGCAAGTACTCAAACTGCATATATTGGTGATGGGAAATAAAGTCGGGGCTTCAGCATCACTGAAGACCGGCCGCATCAGCATTTGTGTGAGTGTCTCTTTATTCATTCCCACTCCCCACTTCAGGTACTGATCGACTTGTGGCGGCTGGCCCGCCATACTGCCCCCTCTTCTATTCCTAATATCCTGATGTTGTTTGTCTCATGGAATCGGATATTTCTTGCAGAGTTCTTTCAATCCTTTTGGTTCTATATTCCCTCTCTTCCTCTTTCTGAGCTCTTTCCATGTTCTGATCTTCAATATCACTAATTCTTTTCTCCATCTGGTTGGTCCTGTTTCCTATGGGAGTTATTTCATTTCTCACTTTTTTATTGTATTATTTCTTGTATTTTCGTCTCAATCTTTCTTATGTTTTGAATTTCTTTGTTAAATTGTTCTTTTTGTTCACAGAGTTCCTTTTTTATTTCGTTTATATTCTTTTTTATGTTATTTATCTCAGCTATGGTGTTCTGCCAATAGGTTTTCATTTCTCTCACAGCCTTTAGAATGGCTGCTTTAAATTCTCTGTCACTTAAATCAGACCCTTCCAGTTCTAAGAAGCTGTCTTCTGGGTAAATTTCATGTTCTTTCTGAGGAGTTTTAGTTTTTAATGAATTCATCCTGTCTGCTGAATTCTTCCCCTTTGACATGAGGGCTTTATGTTCAGTGCCCAGATTATTGCTTTTGTGCTGTCTTGCTGTAGGACAGACTGTAGGTGGCACTGGCGTCAAGTTTTGGGGTAGAGGGGGCTGTTTGTTTCTTGTTTCTGATCTCCTACTGCGTTTGGAGGCTATGTGCATATATCCTGGGGAGAGGCCAAAAAAAGGCGCTCCAAGGGTGGCTCTGCCTTCTGTCCTTTCCTGGGGAAGCTGTTCCAAGGCTTGTTTCTGCTGGCTGGGGTGAATGCTATCAAATCTGTCTTTATTTTTAGCCCTGGTTAAGTATTTGCTGTCTACGGACTCACACTGCTTTCAGAGCCATGGGGTGCACGAGGAAGTGCATGCTCCATAAGTCCAAAGCTGTGGGTTTAGCCTGAGACAGCAGGGTCAACTTTTCAGTGTAGGTCTCCAGGGGGCCTAGACCTGGGGTGTCATCTTTGCAGTTCAGAGTTCTCGCTTAGCCCTTCTACCACTGAAAAGTTCCAGAGGCTGGCTCCCAAACTGCATCCCCAGCATGCAGCTCCCAATCCCAGTTCCCCCGTGGCCTCTCCCTTACCCCGAACTGCGCCGCTTGGATCCTGTTGCAGCCCCTGCTCCCTTCCTTCTCCCCGACTCGCCCCCTTCTCTCCAACCTTCAGGTGTTTACTTGCGATTTGTGGATTTCTCAACAGCTGTTTTTTCACTCAGGGTCCTCTTTCTAAGTTTGTAGATGGCCGTTCAATTGTGTTTTCTGGGAGAGGCTTCAGGAACCTCCTCTCCAGTTGCCATCTTGTCTTCTTCCCTCAAAAGAACAATTTAACAAACAAATTCAAAACATAAGAAAGATTGAGGCAGAAATATGAGAAATAAATAATACCATAAAAGAAATGAGAAATGAAATAACTGCCATAGGAAACAGGACCAACCAGATGGAGGAAAGTATTAGTGCTAATGAAGTTCAGAACATGGAAACAGCTCAGAAAGTGGAAGAGAGGGAATATAGAACCAAAAGGATTGAATGAATTCTGCAAGAACTTTCCAACTCCATGAGACAAAACAACATGAGAACAATAGGAATAGAAGAGGGGATAGAGCAATCTACAGAGAGCATACTCAAGCAAATAGTAGATGAGAACTTTCCAAACCCATGGAAAGATCTGGAACCCCAAGTTCAAGAAGAAAACAGGTCCCCCGGATACCTGGACCCTAACCGATCTTCTCCAAGACACATGGTACTAAAGATGTTCAAAACTAAAGACAAAAAGACAATTCTCAAGGCAGCCAGGGAAAGAAGAACTATGACCTTTAGAGAAAAATCTATCAGGCTGGCATCAGATTTTTCAGCAGAATCTCTGCAAGCGACGAGAGTGTGGAATTCAATACTTCCAGCCAAGAATAAATTATCCAGCAAAATTATCTTTCAGGTATGAAGGTGGAATAAAGACCTTCTGAGACACACAAAAGCTGAGTGAATTTGCCAGCACAAGGCCAGCACTCCAAGGAATATTGAGGGTGGTCCTTCAATGTGAAACAAAACATCAGGAAAAATGGTAGAAAGTTGGGGCAACAAGAAAGAAATAAACCCAAACAAACAAACAAACAAAAACAAAGAAAGAAATAAGTAATGTCCACAAAACCATATATTGTTCATCACTCTAAATGTTAATGGATTGAACTCACCAATAAAAAGACACAGAGTAGCAGTGGGATTAAAAAGCAGAACCCATCCATATGCTGTCTCCAAGAAACACAACTCAGCCATAAGAACAAACACAAACTCAGCGGGAAAGGATGGGATACAATACTCCAAGCAAATGGTAACCAGAGAAAAGCCAGAGTGGCCATACTGATATCTGATAAAATAAACTTCAAGTTAAAAACGATAGTAAAAGACAAAGGTGGAGATTACATAATGATAAAAGGCACAATGAAAAGTTGACACTAATCAACATATATGCTCCCAACCAAGATGTACCAAAATACACAAAGACACTACTAACAGACTTGAAAGGAGAAACTGATGAATACACCATCATAGTGGGATACTTAAACACCCCGCTAACAGCCATGGACAGATCATTCAAACAGAAAATAAATAAGGAAATAACAGCTCTAAATTATACATTATAGCAATTGGACATAATTGACATTTACAGGATACTTCATCCAGCAAAAAGTGATTATATTTTCTTTTCTAGTGCGCCTGGAACATTCTCAAGGATACACCACATGCTGGGACAAAAAAGTAGCCTCAGCAAATTCCAGAAGTTCGAAATCATACCAAGTGTATTCTCAGACCACAAAGCTTTGAAATTGGAGATCAACTGTAAAAGGAAAGCAGAAAAAACCGCATATACATGGAGATTAAACAACAAGTTATTAAAAAAGGATGAATAAAAGAACAAATAAAAGATGAAATTAAAAAATATATAGAAACTAATGACAATGAAAATAGAGCATATCATAATTATTGGGACACAGCGAAAGCGGTAATAATAGGGAAATTTATATCATTACAGGCCTATCTTAAGAAACAAGAAAAATCACAAGCAAACATCTTAGCATCCCATCTTAAAGAACTCGAAAAAGAAGAGCAGACAAAACCCAAAGTCAGCAGAAGGAAAGAAATAATAAAAATTAAAGCAGAGCTAAACCAATTAGAGAAGAGAAGGACAATAGAAAAAATGAATATATACTGAAGAGCTTGTTCTTTGAGAAAATCAACAAAATTAACATCCCCCTGGAGAGGCTCATCAAAGGACTAAAGGAGAGGACACAAATATCCAAAATTAGAAATGAAAGGGGAGAAATTACCACTGATACCACAGAAATACAAAGGATTATAAGAAAACATTATGAGGACTTTATGCCACGAAATTTAACAACCTAGAAGATATGGACAAGTTTCTAGAAACTTATACCTACAAAGACCGAACCAAGAAGAACTGGATAATCTAAATAGACCAATCAATAGCAACGAGATTGAAACGACTATACATAATCTCCCTAAAGGCAAAAGCCCTGGACCAGATGGTTTCACCAACGAGTTCTACCAAGCATTCAAAGAACAATTAACGCCTATCCTCCTCAGACTTTTCCAAAAAATTGAAGAGGAAGCAATACTTTCTAACTCATTCTATGAGGGAACATTACTCTAACAGCAAAGCCTGGCAAAGACAACACAAAAAAAGAAAACTATAGACCAATATCTCTGATGAACACAGATGCAAAAATCCTGAACAAAATATTAGCAGACAGAATACGACAATGCATCAAAAAGATCATACATCATGATCAAGTTGGATTCATCCTGGGAGCACAAAGATGGTTCAACATACGAAAATCAATCAATGTGATACACCACATAAACAAAAACAAAGATAAAGACCATATGGTCATTTCAATTGATTCAGAAAAAGCATTCGACAAGGTAAAACATCCATTTATGATCAAAACTCTAAATAAAATCGTTATAGAAGGAAAGTATCTCAACATAATAAAGGCCATATATGACAGACTCTGGGTTAACATCATACTGAATGGAGAAAAGCTGAAACCTATTCCCCTAAAATCAGGAACAAGACAGCGATGACCCGTCCCCACAGTTATTTAATATAGTTCTGGAAGTTCTACTCACAGCAATCAGGAAAGAGAAAGGAATAACATGTATCTAAATTGGGAAAGAAGAGCTCAAATTGTCACTATTTGGAGATGACATGATCCTTTATATAAAAAATTCCAAGGATTCCACCAGGAAATTATTAGAAACAATTAACAAATATAGTAAAGTCGCAGGATAAAAATCAATGTACAAAAATCAACAGCATTCCTTTATACAAACAATGACTCCTCAGAAAAGGAAATGAGGGAGTCAATTCATTTTGCTATCACAACAAAAAGAATGAAATATCTGGGAATTAATTTAACAAAGAACGTGACAGACTTATACACAGAGAACTATAAGACACTTTTGAAAGAAATTGAAACAGGCTTTAAGAGGTGGAAAAATATCCCCTGTTTATGGATAGGAAGACTTAACATTGTTAAAATGGCCATTCTCCCCAAAGCAATCTACAGATTTAATGCAATACCCATCAAAGTCCCACAATCACACTTTCGTGAAATAGATAAAAGAATTATTAAATTTATATGGAACCATAAAAGACCTCAAATTTCCAAAGGGATACTACATAAAAAGAATAAGGCTGGTGGCATTAACTTCCTGACTTCTATGTATATTACAAAGCATCAATAGTCAAAACAGCTTGGTATTGGCAGAAGAACAGAAAGAGAGACCAATGGAATAGAACTGAAAACCCAGAAATAAACCCACAAATATATGGACAAATAATTTTCGATAAAGGAGCAAAAAACATACAATGGGGAAAAGACAGCCTCTTTAGTAGGTGGTGCTGGGAAAAATGGAAAAACATATGCAAAAGAATGAACCTGAGCTGTGAACTCTCTCCATATATAAATATGAACTCAAAATGGATTAAAGACCTTCATGTAAGTCCTGCAACAATAAACTGTATAGTAGAAGACATTGGTACTAAACTTATAGACTTGGGACTCAAGGAAGACTTCTTGAACCTGTCCTCAATGGCAAGGGAAATAAAAACAAAAATAAATGAATGGGACTATATCAAACTAAAAAGCTTCTGCATAGCAAAAAAAACCATCAAGAAGGCAAAGAGACAGCCAACTGAATGGGAGTAACTATTTGCCAATAACGCATCAGATAAGGTTCTAATATCTAAAATATATAAAGAACTAATAAGACTTAACAACAAAAAAACAAACAACCCAATTAAAAAGTGGGCTGAAGAACTAAATGGACACTTCTCCCACGAAGAAATACAAATGGCCAGCTGACATATGAAAAAATGCTCATCCTCATTAGCTATCAGAGAATTGTAAATGAAAACCACAATGAGATAGCACCTCACATCTGTGAGAATGTCTATTATCAACAAGACAAGAATAAAAGTGCTGGAGAGGATGTGGAGAAAAAGGATCTCTGGTACACTGCTGTTGGGAATGCAAACTGGTACAACCACTGTGGAAGATAGTGTGGCGGTTTTTCTGAAAATTGGGAATGGAGCTACCATTTGACCCAGCGATCCCACTTCCTGGGCTCTACTCATAAAAGCTAAAAACCTTTGTCCAGAAATACTTATGCACCCCAATGTTCATCGCAGCACTGTTCACAGTGATCAAATCATGGAACCAACCAAAGTGCCCTGCGACAGATGACTGGACAAAGAAGCTGTGGTACATATACACAATGGAATATTATTCAGATATAAGAAAAGACGAAATATTGCCATTTGCAACAACATGGATGGACCTGGAGATCATCATGCTAATTGAAATAAGCCAGACAGAAAAGACAAAGAACTGTATAACTTCACTTATATGCGGAATATAAAATTGAAAGCAAAGAGAAAAGAAATGAACAAACAAACTAATAACCCATGGACACAATAAATTGTTTAATGTTTATTTGGGGTGAGTGGGTCAGGGAGGGGAAAAAGGGGAAGGGGTGGGACAGGAGAGAGGGGAAGTGAAATATAACCTGATGGAAAGAGAAGTCACATTAGGTGGTGAACTTATTATACAAGAAATTGACAATGCACTGTAGAATTGTATGCTTGAAACCTATATAATCCTTGCTAACAGATGTCACCCCAATAAGTCTAACAGTGAAAATGAATTAAAAAAAAGAGAATTCTTAAGGCAACCAGGGATAAAATAATTATACCTTTTAAAGGAAGCCTGTCAGGCTATCATCATTCTTCTCAGCAGAAACTTGACAAGCCAGGAGAAAGTAGAATCAAATATTCAAAATATTAAAAAAATAGAAACTCTCAGTCAAGAATAATTTTTCCAGCAAAATTATCCTTTAGTTATGAAAGAGGAATAAAGATGTTTTCAGATATCGAGAGGCTGAGGAAATTCTCCAGCACAAGGTTGGCATTTCAGAAAATACTGAAGGAGTCTATTAAAACCGAAACCCCCCCCCCAAAAAAAATAAGGAAGAGAAGAGTTGAAACAACAGAGAAATTAAAAGGGAGGAAGTAATGGCTATAGGAAATCCTCATTTATCAATCATCTCTCTAAATGTAAATGAATTGAACTCACCAATAACAAGGCAAAGAGTAGTAGATTGGATTTAAAAAAAAAAACAAACTCATCTATGTGCTATCTCCAAGAGACACACCACAGCCACAAGGACAAACACATACCCAGAGTGAAAGTGTAAAAAATTATACTTTAAGCAAATAGCATCTAGAGAAAGGCAGAAGCTGCCATATTGATATCTGCTAAAACAGGTTTCAGGATAAAAAATAATATGAGACAAAGATGAACTTTTAATAATAATAAAAGGAACAACACAACACCAAGAAGACATGTCATTTGTATATGTCTCCAAACAGGAAGCAAAAAAATTTACAAAGCAACTACTAACAGACCTAAAAGGAGAAGCTGACATAAACACAATTATAAACATGCCCTAAACATTCTTAGACAGATTATTTAAATGGAAAATAAATAAGAAAATATGATCTTTAGATGACATATTACAGCAATTGGATATAATTGACATTTATTGGACACTCTAAACTATAACACATGACTATACATTCTTTCCTAGTGACATGAGACATTCTCAAAAACAGACCATATAATGGGACACAAAACTAGTTTTAGCAAGTTTAACAAAATTGAAATCATATAAAGTGTATTCTCAGAGCACAAAGCTTTAAAATTGGAGATCAACTGCAAAAGAAAGCAGAAAAAAACCCACATATACATGGAGATTAAACAACATGCAATTAAAAATGACTGCATGAAGGAAGAAATAAAAGATATTAAAATATATAGAATCTAACAACAATGAAAATGCAATACATAATATTATTGGAATGCATCAAAAACAGTAATAACAGGGTAATTTATATTATGTCACTACAGGCCTAACTCAAGAAACAAGAAATACCACAAGTAAACAACCTAGCATCCTATCTTAAAGAACTAGAAATAGAAAACAAAACAAAACAAAACAGAAGACGAAACGCAAAGTCAGAAAAAGAAATAATAAAACTAAGAGCATATCTATGTGAAACTGAGACCACAAAAAACAATAAAAAATTAATGCAACAAAGAGCTGTTTTTGTTTTTGAAAAAAAATCAATGAAATTGACAAACCCCTGTCTAGGCTAACCAAAGACCAAAAAAAAAAAAAAAAAAAAAAAAAAAAAAAAAAAAAAAAAAAAAAAAAAAAAAAAAAAATAAAAAAAAAAAAAAAAAAAAAAAAAAAAAAAAAAAAAAAAAAAAA
>PVJL010018093.1:0-16800 GCA_004026885.1 Lyroderma lyra
CCTTGACTCTCTACCAGTTAACTTGAAGGTCAGAGTAACTGAGAGGGAGTCAGTTCCTCAAGGCAATTCTTCCAAGTACTCAGATAGTCTTCTTTCTTTAGAGTCTCCCAAGGAACTGGCCATATCAGGCACATTCCTCAGATGCAGAAGTAAAACAAGTTTTACTTCCCTAAAGCCAGCCTGCATGGCTCCCAACAATAAACAATCTGTTCTATGAACCAACCCCCATATCTAGCAGGGCAGTGGCACTCAAGAGTGGAAAATTCATACAGCAGCTGGGTGTGTATGGGATTCCTGTGCTACACCTGATAGCAGAGTTCTTCAGAACCTGGCCATTGCTCTCAGACAGCCAATTCCCATTGGTTTTCTGAAAGACTTGTGTACACAGAGAGGGCCATTTGCCCTCATCTGCCAAGCAGCCTCCTCAGTTGTTTAGTCTGAGGACTGGCTGGCCTGTATAGACTAGCCACATCACCCTGGAGATTGTGGCAGGCAGTTAGCATCCCATGATACCAGATAGGAACCAGAATGGACTCCCCTAGGGCTGGAGGCATAGGCAGGTTTAATGGGGCAGCCCACCTATGATATCTTTTTATACAATGTACTAGCAGTATTAGAAAGCCCTCATCTAATTCTTTCAGGTAGTGGCAGAGATGTCAACATGAACCCAAATCATGGAGACCCTACAGAATGTAGATGAGTCCTAATCCCCACCTCACAGGGTAACCAACATGCTCTGGACTAATCCTGTTCTTCAAGTATTTAGATGTCCCAGGTCCTCAGCCCTGCTCCACACCTCACTCATATCTCAGGCCCTCATTTTTATGTGTCCTCTCACCTCTTCAAATCCCTGAGTCCTTGGACCCTTGCCTCAAAACTCTCCTTAGGGTTTTCTCTTCTGGTGTAGTGGCTAGGCTTCAGTACTCTTAATGCAGCTGCCAGGGAACAATTCCCAGTCTGGGAACCACCACAAAAACCATCTCTCCTTACCTCAGCTCCTTACCCTGGTGATTTTATGGGATAAAAATTAAGGCTCACCCAAATTCTGTAGTGTCTCCATGAATTGGGGTGTCATCACCATCTCTACCACTACCTGAATGGATTAGTTAAGGACTTCCTGATACTTCTTGCACACTGCAAAAAGAGATACCTTTGGTAAGCTACCCCATTGAACCTGCCACTGCTGTGCAGCCAGGGAAAAATACCTGCTCCTGATGGTAAACAAAGGGCTTTTTGGCCAAGTTCAGGAGCACATTTAGCAGTGGAAACAGTAGTCATGCCAGGGTTGTTCTTCAAAAGTCACCACACTGGAACACTTATATAGTGGTGATGTTCTTGCATCCAGAACAATTCTGGGTCACAAAATTCTTATAGCAATCCACACAGTAATACTGGTTCTCCATAATGGTGAAAGGCTTCCAAGGCAGCTTCTTAGAGCAGGTAACACACACAATGCATTCAGCATGCCACGGTTGATTATGGTAAGTGATTCCGTCAGATATAGTAAACTTGTTGCAGTTCACAAAATGTTTGACAAACTCGGCCTTGTTGCAAATCATGCCATGTAACTCCTCCACTTTAGAAATTTAGATTCCAGTTTCAATGAGTTGTTTACAGTTGTTGCAGTTGAAGCAGTTTTCATGCCAGAGGATTCCATATTACCTCACATTCCAATGTCTGGCAACAAATGACTTTTATTGGCCTTTAAAATTGAGGGAGTCTTCCAGCATAGAGCACTTGTTACACAGAATCTAGCTGTTTTTGGCCACAAACGTCTCACTGGCTGAGGGGTGAAGGCACTTGGTACAGCAAAAGTGGGTGTTGTTCCATTAGCTGTTCTTATAGTGCAACTCTTTTGAGCATGCAATGCTGGGCTTGCTGCAATCCATACAGGTTTTGGAAAAGAAATGTGAAAGCAATTCAAGTAGCAGTGGTGGCTGTTTTTCTTAGGTATGTCATCCCTTGCAGGGGATTTCTGCAGTAGTGGAAGTCAAATTTCTCAGCCATAGTAATCACCGTTTACCTAAAGTGCTCTCACACTGAATGTGTGGAAAACAGATATATTCAGCAAGGGCTAATATACAGTTGTCAAGAATTTCCAATGTGCTGCCTGATAGTGCACAGCAGTGCAGCGATTCATGCAGTATTGCTCTCTGGACCCAGACATAGATGCTGTGGTGGATGCAGCAGGTATGGCAGTGCCACAGAGGAAACTTTTGAAACTGAGAGCTGAAAGCCTGGATCTGGGTTACAACATGGGATGGTCAGGCCTCCACCTGTTTGGGGCCTGCCAGTTCTAAAGGGAAGGTTCTGAGCTGACCCTGCAAAACTGAACAGGGAGGGCCCACATGCAGTGTGTTTGGGTTTACTGGTGCTTGCCCTGACAGACAACTCTGTTTAGTATTCATGAGGTTGCTAGGGCTCTAGAGGAAGGTAAGGATATGATCCCACCCTATGTCCATAGATTTTATTTTAGACAGAAGTTTCTAGAACACTAAAAGTTATCTCTGAGATCTCCATGCAATTCCCAACAGGACAGGGAGTCTGGGAATCAGTTGGGGCTGAGACCAATCTATTATTTAGAACCCCATGAGTACCTCACCTAAATCACTGGATCAGGCCTAAAAGTTGATGTGGGAGAGACTGAGGAATCTTGGCTAAAGAACACTTGTGTAGATGCATAGCAAATGCAGTACTTCTGAAATGTAATAGGGTTTGGTCACATGTGTATTAAGTGGGGCAGCACCACTCTCTCTAGCTACCTTATGGACTGCCCTGCCATTGTTCTGGGGATGTAAAAAATAAATTTCACTAGACTGCAGCACTCAAGTTTGCCTAAGAGTGGATAGGAGGGTGAGATAAAATGGCCATTGCCCTTTAGCTTTGTTTCATCAGACAGGTCTCTAGCAAAAACTACACCACACGAGGGCTCTCACACAAAGGACCTGGAAGAGTCTGTCAGAGGTGCTGCTGTCCCATAAATCCAGAAATGATACCACAAATGCCCAGGGGCAAACATGAAATGTGGGCTGAGGTTGAAACCTGGGAGATGAGGCTCAGAACACTGGCACAGCCACAAAATCTTGCCACTTTTCTTTAGTCAACTCAGTTTTATCAAAGTGTTTTTCTCCCAGGACTTATAAAGAGCACCATTGAATTAAAAGAGAGGATGTGTGTGTGTGTGTGTGTGTGTGTGTGTGTGTGTGTGTGGTGGAGGTGGCTAGAGGTTTTTTGCATGTAGTGAAGTGTGGGAACCCTGCAACCCTTTATATTAACCAGCTCCCAAGTCTCAGTTGAGCAGGCCAGATCTGAGAGACTGAATGAGTAGCCAAGAATGTATTAAAAAAGAAAAAAATCTGCACCTCAGTTCAGCTGTACTAGCCTCTTTTTTTCATTTAACTCATGTGACCTCATAAAGTACCAAGTCAGAACTTTTTTCTTATTGTTTACTCTGAAGAAGAATCAATTGTATGCTCTGATTCTTAGAAAGTATTGCAAGAGTACAGAGAGAAGGTTGTCAATGTTTCTCCAAATCCCCAAAGAGATTACAAGTGTTGGATATGAGCACTCCTAAGATGTAGATCAGATTGGATGATGCAGGAACACAGCATCTCATTCTTTACAAAAAGACCTTGCCCTACAGTTTCTAATTTCTTCCACCTCATTTTTTTTTTTTTATATTTCAGAGGAAACATTTAACCAAATACTGCTAGAGCTGGATTACCTTAACTCCTACTTTAGCCTTAAAACATTCTTGATTTTTAAAATGAAGAATAAAGTCTCTACTATAAAAATCATGTGGGAAGATCAATGGCTAAATGTAGGAACAAAATACTAGTAACTTTCCAATACTAAAACTGTAAAAAATTATTTTGTTCTAGAGTGGTTTCTTTCCCATGTGAAATAATACAAAATTCCTTATCATTTTAATTACATCCAAAAGGTAAATGTCTTAGAGTTTACAAATAAACTTTGAAGTATACAAATAATTTCAGTAGGTTTATGGTCAAATATAACAAAAAAATAAAAGAAAAAACCTAATACACTTCTGCTGCATTAGAGTCTCTATGAATTGTTTAAGTTCATGAAAATATATCTTAAGTCCATTTGTTATAATTTGCCCATATTGTTCTATTGTAAATTATTGTAATGAATTTCCTTAAAAGTGTCATTTAAATGAACAGGAGTTTGAATATGTAAATAACTTGAACAGAATGATTACATGATAAAACTGAGGGTTGTCCTTTTGGTCTCACAATATTTACCTCTTTAGAAGATGCTGAAATAATTTGTAAAGAACCCAAGTGAAAATATTTTAAACCAACTGTCATAAAGTATATTTAGAAAAAAACAGCAGGTAAATGTATTTTCTCAATTTTACTCTGACTTCCTCACATTAAAAACAAAGTAATGAGTCATGTTCAAACCAAAACACTCCCCTACGTAATTACTGATAACATTACTTTTCTGATTCATAAAGAGCTGTTGATATCCTCAATAAATATTACCCTGTTCCCAGTACAATTTATACTTAAGTAGTTTGGAAGTGTGTTTATTGAAATTAGGAATTTTCTTCAGGAAATTTTTCAGATAGTCATAGCAGTAGTCAGGGACAGAGGCCTTCAAATCCTGCAAAGGGCTATGGCCCAGAAGATCCATGGTGCACCCAGAAACACTGAGAGGGCACTTTCCACAGTGTCCACTGTATTGGTGTAACTCATTTGATTCCCCTGAATGTTCCTCTGGTGAATGTCCAGGCCTGTGTTTGCCATATTTTATTTTTGTTGGTGTCAGTCTCCAGAAGGTTAAAGCCCACTGTAAAGGGTTAAAGCCAGGCCCACCGCCCAGGTATAATCAGTCCATGTCTGTGGTTGAGGAATTCCTGAGGCTGACATTTATTGTGCATGTACTTCCTTATGTAACCATAACATCCTAAACAATTGCTATTGGGCAGATGTGGCAAGATGCCACTTTTGTTTGAAAACGTATATATAGTCCCAGGTGTGAAATAAAGTAGCTTGCTTGTTTGCTTGCTTGCTTGCTGGTGAGTTTATGGTCCCCGATGTTGGCTCCGTGTGTGTTTTTGCAATTGGGTGTACAACCTCCGAACCCTGACTGCCTGGAAACCTTGGCAATGTCATTGGAGTAGTCAGCAGGATGAGGTCAATACTACCCTCAGTGCCTCTGAAGGACCCAGGGTGGAAGAAATGTGGTCTCCCACCTCCCTATGGCACCCAGTGGCCATGTATAAGGCCACATGGACAGCTCCAGAGGACTAGGATGAGATTAGGCCAACACCTGAGGATATCAAGAAGGCCCTGGAAATTATGGAGCGAATGTTCTGCCAGCACACTGGAAGGTGGCTGGCCGGGTAACTTGTATGTTTCTGGCAGTGTTGTGGCACACCAGCCAGGAGATGCAGGAGGAAGCGCAACAGGTACGCCAGTTGCAGCGTTGGGAGGAAACGCTGGAAGAGTGCCTGGTGACTGCTGAATGCATGCTACAGGGCTGGGAGGAGTCTGTACAGTCCTCCAGGGCAGGTAGCCCAATATCTATATTGGAGGCTCACCCATTAGTACAACAGAAGGTTGAGCTGGAGCAGCAAATGGGGCCAGTGGGTCAGCCACAGCCCCCCCCCCCCAAGGCCAGGCAGCATACAACAATGACTGCGTACTTGCCCGCTGAATTACAGGAATTGATGAAACAGGTACAGCAAAGGGCTAGGGAAACAGTACCAGGTTGGCTATCGAGATTATGGGGTGAGGGGGTAGAAGGAACAGAGCTGTCCCCTGATAAAATGTCCCAACTGGCCTCCATTATGGTACTCCCCTCCTTGAGGCAAAGTTTACAAAACATTGCCCATACTCACCATGATGCAGGGAATAATTCTCTGATGAATTGGTTAATGGCAGCCCAAATGGTTTGGGCAGATGCCAGTAAATTGCCTGAGACTCTGAGCAACTGGTCCACGTACTCGGACCTAGTGCAAATCATACGAGAGATGGGCATGCGACAGATCATGTTTCGGGTAAACTACGATAGTCCTGATGAGGAAGTTTTGACTACTAGGATGAAGGACCTCATCCTAGCATCAGGACCACCAGGAACTTTTGGGACTATGGCGGCTCTTCTGGCTCCCTATGTAGATAGGTGGGTGCATAAAGTAACAGCCGCCCTAGCTTGATTGGGGGGTGTGGAAGTGAAACAAAAGGAAAAAGGTGGCCAGGTGAGGCTGCTACAGGGCCCCAAGGGGGCCCCACTCAAAAGGCACCCAAAGAATAAAAGGGCTCAAAAGGATAGCATTCAGCCTGCAGAGAAAAGGAACCAAACGCGGGTGTGGTTTGATCTATTAGCTATGGGAGTAGCCACACCAAACATAGAGTATTAGCCTATGGGAGTGCTGCTGGCTCTGTGAAGGCAGTTGAAACCTGAGGAGCAGTTTACTCCACTGCCAGCTGTTACACTCCCAATTCTGGAGTTGAGACAGGCTAATTTTTACCCAGACTAGGGGTCTGGCCGAGGTACCCAGCCGAGAGGGGACCCAGGGGACCGGAGGCCACATGTTGAACTTGCTATTTACTGGTGCCCCAATAATGTGCAGCAGGTGAACACTAGAGACGATAGTACTTTGCTGTATGGAAATCTGGATCGCTTTAACGGTCCTATGGCCACCATTGAGGGATATAGAGGCAGGATCATACGGGTCAAACAAGCAGTTGTGACCCTAAGTATAGAGTGATTACCCCACAAGACTATAAAGTCTATATCTACGTTATCGCAGAATATATTCTAGGGTTGGATGGGCTGCAAGGTCTGGCGATTTTGACAAGGATGGAAGAATTTTGCCTGCACACACGAGTGGTAAACACTATTGTTCGGGGGCACCCCCATCATGTCCCCTTAGTATTGCCCCAGGCTACCCGTGTTGTGCATACAAAACAATATCGACTACCAGGAGGGCATGAAGAGATTAGTTGTAGCATTCTCAAGCTTGAAGAAGCCCAGATAATCCGCCCAATGCATAGCCCTTACAATTCTCCCATGTACCAGTGAAAAAGCCTGACGGCTCCTGGCAAGTGACTGTGGACTATCAAGAGCTGAACAAAGTAATGCCCCCGTTGCATGCAGCTGTGCCCAATGTTATGGACCTTATGGACAAACTCACACATCAACTGGGACAGTATCAGTATGTTGTGGATTTGGCAAATGCCTTTTTCTCCATAGATATAGTGCCGGAGAGTCAAGAGCAGTTCGCCTTCACGTGGGAAAGACGACAATGAACTTTCCTGTTGCTTCCCCAGGGATATCTGCACAGTCTTACACTGTGCCACAAACTGGTGGCTCAGGACTTGGCCCCCTAGCAAAAGCCAGCAGGGGTGCATCTGTTCTATTGCATTGCTGATATAATGCTAACCTCTGATTCTCTTGCAGAGCTTGAGACTGAGGCAACCAGTCTAAGAGAAGCCTGAAAACCAGGAGGTGGGCTGTCAACAAAGACAAGGTCCAAGGGCCTGGATTGTCTGTCAAATTCTTGGGAGGTGTCTGGCTGGGAAAGACTAAGGTTATTCCAGAGGCAGTCATAGATAAGATACAGGCATATCCCTGACTGACAACAGTGAAGCAATTACCACCCTATTTGGGTTTGTTGGGCTATTGGAGGGTGTTTATTCCTCATTTAGCCACTTTAACTTTCCCCTTGCATTGCCTGATACAGTAAGGGACTACATGGGATTGGACCCCAGAGATAGAGCAGTCATTTGGAGCCACCAAGCAGGCAGTGGCTCAAGCCCAAACCCTACAGGTGGTTGACACCACCCTACCGTTCCTTTTAACGGTGTCAGTGGATGACAATGGGTTTGGATGGGGCTTGTGGCAGAAACATGGGACTCGGAAAGTTCCCATTGGTTTCTGGACTCAATTGTGGAAAGGGGCGGAAGCTCACTATTTCCTTATAGAGAAATAGCTACCTGCTATTTATGCTGCCCTTTTGGCCTGTGAGGCCATAACAGGTCCTAATCTTTTAACCATCCAATCAAGGTATCCAGTAGAGGGCTCATTGTGGTGTTGGTTATGGACGCCACGAATGGGGGCAAAGCCCTTATCAGCCACATTGTTGTCACAAGACGGACACATTGCCTTTATTTTACCTGAGTGTAAAGATCTTCCTTTAATGGTGTCACTATCTGCTTTGTCCTACCGCCCAGGCTAATGGCAGGCAATAGTGTCCTGTCCTGGGCACATAATTTTGCTCAGGTGCACAATGTTTCCCACTGTTGAATATGCACAAAAATATCAGTGGAGGAAGCTGAGGGATTTCTGTTGCAGATTCAACCAGCTTACCTAAACAACTGCACGTGGTTATGTACATGGAGCAGCACCACTGAATGGGACCGACGTCGCCGGGCTGTGGACAACGTGCTCCGCAAAGACCATAATAAACAATCCCCTCTGTTTGGTTATGCAATGACTAATGGGTGGGATTGTGTAGTGGGGGAACACGTAGAACTATGGGAACAAGTGTCGTTATGTATAGAACAACATCACTCAGCTGCTAATCGTAAGGCTGGTTGGGTGCCCCAAACTTGTGTCAAAATGTTACCCATGTGCTGACCCCTTGCACTTGGTGGAATGGGGCCAGATATGCTTGCATTCATCCCACAGATATCCTTCCAGCTGGATACCGCTGGGTTTGTGGACATATTGATGGCCTTATTTACCTCCAAATTGAACTGGCCTATGTACATGGGGTAGTTCTTACATTGCTGGTCGAGTACTAGCGACCCTCCCTCAATTGCCTACTAATTGGAATGTTGTGTATCACCGTTGGCATTGTCAATGTAGAGTCACTTGGTAGTTCTACCTTTTGCTCTGGTCCTGCCCAGAGCTGCTGTAATAGATGTAAAATTACAAGTAAAAGCTTTAGCAGTGCACACAGCTCAAGTCCTAAATGCTACTAAACAGGCCTTAAGCCTGTGATTAGATGAAACAACACAAATGTGTAAAGTTGTGATGCAAAATCTAGCTTTAGATTTATTGGCACCTATGCTATTTTACATGTGGAATGTTGTGTATATATCCCAGATTACACTGAGCACATTCAGACAGCCCTGGCTGAGATGAATACAGAAGAACAAACCATTGCCTCCTCCACAGAAGACCCATTAACCTCTTGGTGGAATTCCTTAGGATCCACCTGGTGGTGGATACTAATGATCTTAGCAATTATTGTTAGCAACCTGGTAGTCTTTTGCTGTTCCCTATATTGCTGCTGTGGGCTATGGGTTCAAGGATATACATTAGGAGCAAAGTCCCGTGCGGCGGACCTGTAGGGGTAGAGTGTCAATCCCCAGAATGTTAAAGCTAAGCCCACTGTAGAGGATTAAAGCAAGGCCTACCGCCCAGGCTTGACCTTGGTATAATCAGTCCTTGTCTGGGGTTGAGGAATTTTGGGGGGCTGACATTTACTGCACATGTACTGCCTTATGTAACCATAAAAACCTAAACAATTGCTACTGGGCAAATGCGGCAAGATGCCACTTTTGTTCGAATACGTATATATAGTCCCAGGTGCGCAATAAAGTAGCTTGCTTGCTTGCTTCCTTGTTGATGAGTTTATGGTCCCCCATGTTGGCTCCGCGTGTGTTTTTTCTTTTTTTTTTTTTACATTCATTTTTATTGTTAGACTTATTGGGGTAACATCTGTTAGCAAGGATTACATAGGTTTCAGGCATACAATTCTACAG
Organism: Lyroderma lyra; assembly: GCA_004026885.1. Lineage (NCBI taxonomy): Eukaryota > Metazoa > Chordata > Mammalia > Chiroptera > Megadermatidae > Lyroderma > Lyroderma lyra. Next base: position 9,744 of record PVJL010018093.1, read on the forward strand.
TGCATTGTCAACTTGATGTATAATCAGTTCACCACCTAATGTGACTTCTCTTTCTATCACCTTATATTTAGCTTCCCCACTCCTCTCCCACCCCCTCCCTTTTCTCCTCTCCCTAACACACTCGTCCCCAAATAATTATTAAACTATTGATTGTGTCCATGGGTTATTTGTTTGTTCATTTCTTTTTTTCTTTGCTTTCAGTTTTATATTCCACATATGAGTGAAGTCATACAGTTCTTTGTTTTTTCTGTCTGGCTTATTTCACTTAGCATGATTTTTTTTCAATTGGGTGTACCACCGGTGAAACCTGCCCTGCCTGGAAACCGTGGCAATGACAGTTGGTTTATTTTGAAATATCATAGAGATAACCTCTCTTATCTTTCAAAAGTCTTTCTGGAATGTCTCAGTTGATGCCTTACAGCTGAATGAAACTGTAATTTCTATTTCAAAGTGTGAGAGAGGATGCATCAAGTTTGACTTACATGGACTGACAGAATCAGGTCTCATTTTTGCATATCACTTTGCTTTTTGAGGTGCCATGCTGCTTTAGACATTATAAAGGTTGAGTCTACCTAGCAGCAGGACCAGCAACTTTGTAGGAAATTACACAGATGACCATGTTTGCACCTTCTTGAAAATGTACTATTCTTTGAAAACTTTGCTTCTAAAAGATGACTAAACTAGGACAGCTTAGCACATAACCCCCCATAAGACCTCAAACTAACCAGCTCAGAGACCCCTAAAAGAATCCCAAATTGGCCAACAGAGACCTCTGGCTGATTCCAATATGACCAGGGCAGGAACATCCCACTGAATCAAATTTTACCAACACAGATAACTAAGGCTTAAACTCAACTTGACAAGAACAAGGATGCATGCAGACCTGGAACCTGATAGAGAAAGAGAACCCAACCAGACTTTCAAACCGAATAGAACAGTACCCAGCAGTCCATTAATGAGAACACCAGAGAGACCTCAAGAAACCTGAAACAGACCAGCACAGATACCCAAAGTAGACCCATGATATTATCAGGTGCATAGTTCTCAATCACATCCCCATCATAAGAAGCACAGAGAAGCCTGTCAGAATGCCCAAATGACAACCATAGAGACTCCTAGCAGCCCCTGAACCTGGCCATCACAGAGAGACCCAGGAGACCCCAAACGTGACCATCACAGGCAGCCTGAGTAAAACACAAATTGACCAGAACAGGCCCCAAAGCAGACCTCTGAAGTGACCAGAAAAGCACCCCAGGAACAGAGACCAGAAGAGAGACCCTAGCTGACCTCAAACCTGACCAGGACAGATTTCAGGCTGATTTCCAATATTACTGGGAAGAGAGATCTCCCGCAGAATCCTAACCTTTCCTGCACAGAGACCACAGAATGACTCCAAACTTCCCAGACCAGATACACCCACTGACCTCTAACATGACCAACAAAGACTTCATGCAGAAACCTAACATGACTAGCACAAGGCCTGCTGCCAACCTGAAAACTTAAAAGGATAGAGACTTCCAATAGACACCTCACCTGACAAGGACAGTAACTGGCAGTCTATTAACCTGAACCCCAGAAATACCCTAGCAAATCTCCAAACAGATCAGCACTGACACCCAAAGCAGACCTTCAGTTTGACCAGGTGCACTGACCTTAAGTATATCCTAATCCTAACCAGCCAAGAGAACTCTGACAGAACAAACAAATGACCAGCAAAGAGACTCCTGGCAGACCAAAACAAGATCACTACAAAGAGACCCAGCAGACCCAGAACCTGACCATCATGTACAGCCCCAGCAGAATCCCAACCTACTGAAACCTGAATGCAGACCTCCAATGTGACCAGGATAGAGACCCCAGGCATACCTGAGACAAGTAGAAAGCCCTCAGCAGACCCCAAAGCTGACAAGGACATACCCCCGGTCCATTTGAAGTGTGCATTGAAAAAGAGATCCCTAGCATACTCCTAGTCTGACCAGCAGAAATTACCAGGAGAACCCCTACCTCACCTGAAATTTACCCAGAAATCCCCAACCTGAGTAGCATGAAGATTGGCCAGAACTTCAACCTGACTAGCACAGAGTCTCCAGGCAGACAACCAATCTGAGAAGCACAGAGACCTTTGGCACACTTCCCACCTGACCAGCACAGAGACCACCAGAAGATCCCTAAGGTAAATAGCATAGACTCTCAGCAGATCTCCAAACATAGCAGAACAGAGATCCCACGAGACCTAAAATGTGACGAGCAAAGAAAATCTGCAAAATGACCAGAACAGAGACAACAGGCTGACACTTTGCATGGCAAGCAGAGAGACCCCAGGAGATATAGAACCTGACCAGCAAAGAGACCCACAGAAGACCACCAACCTGATAGGCACAGACCTATATCAGTCTCCTCACCTGACCAGCAGGCAAATCAAAATATATCCCAACGTTATCAGCAGAGAATCCCCAGGCATACTGTCAGCATGCCCAGAATGGGCACCCAAGATACACACTAAGGTTAACCACTAGCACACAGACATCTGCCCTATTCCCACCTAACTTGTATGGTTCCAGGCCAGCTTTTAGATATGCACTTGACCATTAGCTTATCATGTTGTTTTTCTGACTGAGGTTGCTGTGCTTGTCACGTTAAATGTGTTTGGGGTATCTCGTATCTGGTCAGGTTAGAGTTATTTGGGGAGGCTGTGACAGGCACATTGGGAATTCACAGGGTGTCTTTATTCTCACTAACATTTAAAATGTGCCTTGGATTTATCCAGATTATGTTAGTGGTCTTCTGGGTTCCTACTACTGGTCTCATGTGCCCCTGGGTTCCCAGTTGCAGTCCCATTCGAGATCTGCATTGTGGGCAGTGTTCTGGTCAGGTTGGGGGTTGCCTCGGTCTGTCTGTGATGGTCAGGTTGGGGGTCTTCTAGAATTCTCTATAGTGGATATTGGCTGGTTGTTGATGGGTCCTCTGTGTTGGTTAGTCTGAGAATGTGCTGGAGATCTTTGTGTCTGGTTTCGGACGTTGCCTGTCTTCCTGAGGTACTGGGGACTGCTTGTAATCTACATGTAGTTAGTCTTGGGGATGGCTGGGGTCTTTCTGCTGGGTGTAGGTGGGCTTAGGGTATTACTTCTGGTCACCCTGTTGGTCTGCAATGGGGGCTTTGTTCTTCTAAGGTTATGGGTCTGTTCGGGCTCTCTGTGATTGTCATGGTGAGATTCTGCTTGTCATCTCTGTTATGGTCAGGTTGGGGAAAAACCATGAGTCTATATGCTGGTCAATTGATGGATATGTCAGGGTTCTATGCGTGGGTGAGGTTATAGAAGTTCTGGGTATCATTGTTCCTGGTCATTTTGGGTTTTCTTTGGAGTATCTATGCTGCTCTTTTTAGAGATACGTGTAGGTCTCTCTGCTTGACAGGTTAATAGACTGGCGGTTCATGTTCTCCTCAGGTTGGGTGTCTTTGGCTGTCTTTCTTTGTCAGATTTTTGTTTTGAAGAGGTTGCTGTGCTTGTCATGTTGAATTTTTTCCTAATATCTGTGTTGGTGAAGCTTGAGGTCTGTGGGTGATCTCTGCTCTGGTCAGTTTGGGATCATTTGAGGGTCTCTGTGCTATGCAGGTTGGGGTTCTGCTAGGGTGTGTCTGTTTTCACTTACATTCGGAATCTGTTGAATTTTTCCAAGCCAGGTTAGGGGCTGCTGCTGTCTCTCTGTTGCTAGTGGATTAGCTTGGGGTTCATCATTTGGTTACCATAGAGGTCTGCCTTGAGGGCTTCGCCCTGGTCAGTTGTGGATCTTTAGGAGAGCTCTGTGATTGTCATGTATGGGTTCTGCTTGAGATGTCTGTTGTGGTCATGTTGGAAGACTGCCAGGAGTCTCTACAAATGCCATATCAATGTTCTGTCAGGGTTGTCTGTGTTGGGGAGAATTGGGGTGTCCTGGACATCTTGTTTCCTGGTCACATTGGAGTTCTGTTTGGGGTTTCTGTGCTGGTCAGTTTTCAGATTTTCTGTGGATTCTTTCCTGGTCAGATTAATGAACTGCTGGATACCATGCTTCTCAGGTTAGGTGACTGGTAGGGGTCTCCTTCCTTGTCATATTCCAGGTCTTCAGGGATCCCTGTGTTTTTCATGTGGCATTTCCTTCTGAGGTCTCTGTGTTGGTCATGTTTGAGGTCAGTTTGTGCTTTGTGTTTAGGTCAGCTTTGGCTCAGTCTTACATATCTCTTCTTGGTATTTTGGGGTTCTTCTTCATTCTCTGTTCCTAGTGAAACTTGCAATGTTTCACTTGCCAAGAGTTCTTCCTGGTCAAATTTCAGGACGACTGCAGTCTCTCTGCTGGTCTCAGGTGTGCCTGAAATCTTGTTCCTGTCACCTTGAAGGTTTGCAGTGGAGACTCTTTGCTTATCTCATTGGGAATCTACTGGAGCTCTCTGTGATGATCAGATTTGGGATCAGCCAGGAGTTTCCATCTTGATTATTTGGAAATTGTCTTTGAGTTCTCTTGTGCTGGTTAGGATGAAGATGTGCTAGAGATCTATGTGCCTGGTCAGGTTGGGGGTCTTTTGGTGCTACCTATGCTGTTGTGTTTTGAGACTTGGTAGGGCAATTGTGCTACTCAAGGACATGGATTCTCTAGTACTGTACCTGTCAGTTTCGGTGTCTCCTTCTGCTTACTTTCTGGTCAGGTACCAAGCTTGCTAGGGTCCCTGTGCTTGCCATATTGTGTTTCTGCCTTAGGGCTATGGCTTGTTCTACTTTGTGGTAGGTCTTTGGGTCTGTGTACTGGTCAGTTTCATATCCATCATGGGTCGGTGTGTTCGGCAGCTTGCAAATCTGCCAGGAGACTCCTGGATTGTCACAGTGACGTCTTCTGGGCATTTCTTTGCAGATTCGTTTGGGTTCTGGCTTGGTAGCACTGTTCTGGTCAGGTTTAGAGTGTGCTGGTGGTCTTTGTCCTGGTCAATTTGGGTGTCTGCATGGTGTCACTGTGCCAAGTCAGGTTGGGGGTTTACCAGGGTTCTCTGTGCTAGTGTATTTGGCAGTCTGCTGTTCTGCCTGGGTTTTCACATGTCGTTCCTGTCTCGAGTCTCTGTTTTGGTGATGTGGAAGTGATGCCAGGGAAATGTGTGCCTGTCATTTATTTAGTATCTTTATATCTCTCTACTTGTCAGAATTGGTGATTGATGTGGTACTGTGTCTATCAGTTAGGGGATCAGTCGGGTTCTCTGTGCTTGTCATGTTGATTTTCTACCTGGAGTCTCAGTCCTGTTCAGGTTGAAGGTTGCCTGGTAGTCTCGGTGCTGGTCACGATTTGAGTATTCTGCAGTTCTCTGTTCTCGTGAATTTTGGTGTTGGCTCAGGATCCCTGTGTTACTCGGCTTAGCTGTCTTGTGGAGGTGTACATGCTCGTCAGTTTGGAGGCCTGCATGTGTTGTCTTTGCTGGTCAGATTGATTGTCTGCCAAATGACTGAATGATGGTTAGTTTAAAGGTCTGATGAAAGTATGTTTCTAAGTCAGGTTTTAGATCAGCATGTGAATATTTGCTTGTCATGTTGTTTTTCTGACTGATCTTCCTGTGCTTGTCATATTAAATGTGACTGGGATATCTCAAATTTGGTCAGGTTGGGGTCATTTTGGGGGGCTGTTTTGGGCACGCTGGAATTTCACAGGAAGTTTGAGGTCAGATACCTCAAATTTGCTTTTGAATTTTATTTATTTATTTATTTTGCCTAAGGTCCCTTTTTGTGGTCAAAGTTTAATGTTGTTTGAAGGTCTGGAATGTTACCAGGTTGAGGTCATTCAAGGACATCTTTGTTAAGCATGTTGCCATTTTATAGGGTGTCTCTGTCCCAGTAACATTTAAAATTTGACTTGTTTGATCTGGTCAGGTTTTCAGTCTGCTTGGGTCTTTTCACTGGTCTGGTGTGTGTTAGGATCTTTTCTTCCATTGATGTTGAAGATCTGCTTTGCGAAGTCTGTTCCAGTGTTTTGTGGTCAACTGGGGAGTCTCCAAGAATTTCTATACTGGTCATTAGAACATTGTTTCAATGTTCTCTTTGCTGGTTAGAATGAGGATGTGCTTGAGATGTTTGAGCCTGGTTAGGTTGAGTTTTATTTTTTTTTAATTCATTTTTATTGTTAGACTTATTGGGGTGACATCTGTTAGCAAGGATTACATAGCTTTCAGGCATACAATTCTACAGTGCATTGTCAACTTGATGTATAATCAGTTCACCACCTAATGTGACTTCTCTTTCCATCACCTTATATTTAGCTTCTCCCCCTCCTCTCCCACCCCCTCCCCTTTCTCCCCACCCTAACCCACTCATCTCCAAATAAACATTAAACTATTGATTGTGTCCATGGGTTATTTGTTTGTTCATTTCTTTTTTTTCTTTGCTTTCAGTTTTATATTCCGCATATGAGTGAAATCATGCAGTACTTTGTTTTTTCTGTCTGGCTTATTTCACTTAGCATGATGATCTCCAGGTCCATCCATTTTGTTGCAAATGGCAATATTTCATCTTTTCTTACAGCTGAGTAATATTCCATTGTGTGTATGTACCACAGCTTCTTTATCCAGTCATCTGTCGCAGGGCACTTTTGTTGTTTCCATGTTTTGGCCACTGTGAACAGCGCTGCAATGAACATTGGGGTACATAAGTCTTTGCGGACAAAGGTTTTCAAGTTCTTTGGGTAGATCCCCAGAAGGGGGATTGCTGGGTCAAATGGTAGCTCCATTCCCAATTTTCTGAGGACCCTCCACACTGCCTTGCACAGTGGTTGTACCAGTTAGCACTCCCACCAGCAGTGTACCAGAGCTCCTTTTTCTCCACATCCTCCCCAGCGCTTGTTGTTCCCTGTCTTGTTGATAATAGCCATTCTCACAGGTGTGAGGTGGTATCTCATTGTGGTTTTGATTTGCATTTCCCTGATAGCTAATGAGGATGAGCATTTTTTCATATGTCTGTTGGCCATTTGTATTTCCTCATGGGAGAAGTGTCTGTTTAGTTCTTCTGCCCACTTTTTAATTGGGTTTTTTGTTTTTTTGTTGTTAAGT
>PVJL010018094.1:0-16786 GCA_004026885.1 Lyroderma lyra
AGGGCCGAACCGCGCTGAACAGGATTGGCCCGTCGGGCGGTGATGTCATCGGGCGCGCCGGGAACGCCCCGGCAGCGGCGCCTCCCTGACTGGGGTCCGCAGCGAATAAATGGCGGGGGGCTCGGAGTTTGGCGATGGTGCGTTCTCCCGCGGGCTCGGACGGGCGTCGGCTGCCGTTCCGGTCCAGCTTCCCCCGTCCTTTCGGCTTCATTCTCCGCTGCTGACCACGGAAAGGGGGATTCAATTTCCTGCCTCCGCCACCTTCCGCTCGCCTCCGCGCCTGCTCGGGCCTCCGTCGAGAGCCAGGTGCGCGGCCAGGCCGGGGAGCCTGCCCAGGGTCCGGGGTTGGGGCTGGCCGGGGGCGCCGGGGCCGGTGCGGGCGTCCTGGAGCGCGCGGCCGGTCTGACGGGCTCGGGCTTGTGAGCACGGAGAGCGCGTCCGTGTCCTGGCGGGACAGCCCGGGGCCGGGAGCGCCGTGGGGTCGAGGACTGAGGTTGGATTCTCGTCTCTCCCTCCCACGAGAGCTGTCCGAACACCTGCTGGATGTCGCGCGCTTGCGATGCAGCGATGGGCAAACCCGGCGCGGCCCCGGCCCCCGCCCCGGCTCTCCGCGGAGCTGGTGGTAAAGGACGCCTGTGCAGCTGGGAGCTGAGCGGGCGCCGGGGAAGGAACTACAGGGTCCTGTAGGAGTGGAGGCTGTGTGGCCGAGGTGGGGCGCGGCGAGTGTGGGCGCAAAGGCCAAACCGAGGTGCGGGGGTGAACTCAGCTAGAGCTGGGCCAGAGCATTCGGGCTCAGGGGACAGAGGAGCACAGGACACCACGCTCCCGGCAGTGGGGAGAGCGGAGGAGAAGGTCCGGGAAGGCCCTCGGGACTGGAAACCCGGGAGGAGCAAGAGCTTTGGTCATGGGGCAAACCTGCTGTGCTGTGCTGTGGACCTCAGTTTCCTCCTGTTTCTCCGGATCAACGCCAGGTTGATTGTCATTAAGGAATGAGTTCTGAGCAAAACCCAATGCACAAGAGAGTTAAAAAGCAAGGGACAGAGTTGAATCTCTTCGGGATACTGTCGTCAACTAATGTGATTTAGCACCGGGTAACAGTTACGCTTATGTCAACAACTACATTCAGTAGATGAAATTGTGACTGAGACTTCGCTAAGGCTGCTACTTTCACAGGCAGCTGTGTAAGTTGAATATGGGAAGCCCTTGTCAACATGAGTCCATTTGGTTTAACGAAAACCTGAATTCCGGGGCGAGCTTCGTAAACTAGGAATTAAAAGGTTGAACAGCTATCCATCTCAATGGGGTTGATTCTGAATAAGCTGGTAGTTGTGTCAAAACTTCCATTTTTCCCTGCTGAAAGACAAGAATTTGTGAAGCTTTAGTGCCCCACAGCGGCCTGGGATGACTGGGACGTTTAATGCACCCTACAGAGCTTGTATGTTTACTTTCTTTAGCTGTAAGTTATAAATCCTGGTGACTGAAATTAGAGCTGTCATGGCTTTCCTCCTAACTGTTCTCATTCTTGTAGGTGATTGCAGTCTGTCGTCTGTTTTGGACACTGTCTCATAATGGAGTTCCCTGATTTGGGGAAGCATTGTTCAGAAAAAACTTGCAAGCAGCTAGGTAAGCATTTTTAAGAGAATACCACTAGAAAATGGGTATTTTGTTGGTTCTTTCGTGGGCAAGAACTGGCCGTTATAGTAGTTGCCAGGGCCAAGTGAATCAAAGTGTGATGCTTAAATACTCCCGATGCCACCTGAGGATGGCCTTTGAAGAGATAGCTTTAGAGTCTTCAATGTTGCTGACATTGTGAAATTCATGAGTCCCAGTGTTTTTCTCAGGTGATACCTCAGGGATGTATTTGACAGGCATAAAGAACATAGTGTAGGTCAGTACCTGTTTAATATAATCTATAATTCTTTAAAACACTTACAGATTTTTGTGTTTGTGCTTTTTTTTCTATTTTTTAGATTTTCTTCCATTAAAATGTGATGTATGTAAACAAGATTTCTGTAAAGATCATTTTACCTATGCTGCACATAAATGTCCCTTTGCATTCAAGAAGGTAATTAATCATGCTTTATTCAAAAGATTCTAATCTTTACTCTCTATAGCTGTGGTGCCCCAAATAGATACTAGACACCTGAAGCTAATAACTTAATTAAAATTGAATAAAATTTAATATCAGTTTCTCAGTCACACTGAGAGGTGTCAGGTGTTGAGTAACTGCTGCTTTGGACAGTGCAGACATGAGCTTTCACCACTGCAGAAGTCCTGGACAGCACGGCTCTGAATAGATGAAACACATTTTTTCTCAGGGGCTCATGGAGTCAGATTCATGTACTCAAACCCTCATGGCTTCCTTTACGTGCTAAAATACTTAGTTCCTGGATTCAGGGGAACACTGAGCTGTGTCTTCATGGGATGCAAGAAACGGTTTAATACTTGATGTGGACTCTCATCTGGAAGGTATTAAAATGGTTACCTACCTGGCTCACTTTTCAGCCTCGATGTCATATTTAAGTGATTCAGGCAGTACCTGATAGGAACTGGAAGGTGACATTAAACCTGACTGGCTTAAGTGTAAAGGTTTAAGGCCTTTATTATGGACGTGGCAGACAGCTCCCAGCCGGTACTCACCGTGTTTCTGGTGGCTCAGAGGTTATTTTAGTGAACGCTCCTGTCAGCAGCAGTCTGCTGCTTTGCCATCGTGGCAGTTAGAAATGGGAGTGACTTAGCATTACATACTTTGATCAGTGTTGCTCTGGCATTTTCCTGGTCATCGTGGGGGTGGGGAGTGGGGTGACTCACACACATTACTCATACTTGCTGGGCAGTGATGACGTGGCCTACGTGTGTCCCTGGAGAGGGAGCGTCTGACTAGGGGTTGTTTAGTGATGCTTTCTTTCTTTCTTTGGCGGAACTGCCAACTGAGGGAGCACTTCAGGGTGACTTTCCAGCTCCACCCCCAGATAGTAGACCTGCATGATTCTGTGCTTACTGTCACTTGACTGGATGTCAGTTGTCACCCCAGTGTTCTCAGTGAGCTATTTCGTCAGCTCCTGCCCGCGCTCCAAGGTTGTCTTAACTGCATGGGGGGTTCAGCTACCGGGTGCTGCTTTATTCTTCTAGGGCCCCCGGTCTTGGGCGGGGGTGACCGTAATATCCCTGAGAGCTCAGCCTAGCTGAGAGCTGCTGAGGGAACCTCCTTGTGTGTGGAAGCCACAGAGCTGGAGCATGTACAGGGAGTGTTTGCTTCTGTTGTCTCCACTCAGGAGGTGTTAGGCGGGTTCACCTCTCACCTAGAGAGTCTGCACAGACAGCCCTCTGAGACCATTGGATTGATTTCACCGTCTTTTCCCCTTGGCCGCCTTTACTGACTTGGGAGTCATTTCTGTAGGTGGCTAGATTCCACTTAAGGCAACTTTATCCCCAGGTTCTAGGGTGCCTTACTGTTAATCCGTGGAACTGGCACTACCTTCTCATGAGTGTCAGACACCAGTGTTTGTGCTCCCTCTGCTTTTAAATGCGTTACACCATTGTACCTTTTTCTTTTGTGACTGTGTCTAAATCTGGAATATCTTATATTCATTATTTTTAGGATGTCCACGTGCCAGTATGCCCACTTTGTAACAGCCCAATCCCAGTAAAAAAGGGAGAGGTACCAGATGTTGTGGTTGGTGAACACATTGATAGAGATTGTAAATATCATCCTGGGAAGAAAGAGAAGGTAAGGCCAAGTTCTGTGTCACCTCTGAAATGTTGGTTTCTCCTTCGGGGGAAAAGGTCAGTTACCTAAATGAAAATCAGTCGTAATAGTCCGTGTACTAATAAAGTCCTAATGATGCATTAGTGTCGTGCTGTGTTGAGGATGGCATGGGTTTTTATGTTATGTAAACATATTTCTTAAGCATTTGAGTCGACATTAGGATTTGCTTTCTTTGTAGGAATTTCACACTTCTCCTCCCAAGATGGAGAGTTAATGTGGTTTTCTAGAACCCTTCTGCTAATGCACATTTTTTCCCTTAAGCACCTCCTAGAGAAGGGTAAAAGGATATGAAACTCAAGGATATTCAGTGTTCTTGTTTGATAGCGTTAGTATCTTTATCAGAGTTCCAGAACTGCATTTGGAAGCAAGCGTTTAGGTAAGACAGCAGGCCTCGATCGCCGCAGCAGCTATTACACCTGCTGCTCTCAGCCAGTCGTGTTTGTCTGGGACGTCTGCTTTTTTCCATGCGTGTGTCGTATCTTCAGTTTGTCTTGTTGACCCTTTTTGGCGGGGGCATTACCTGTTTGCCGCAGTGTGACTGGGCCCTGTGCTCCTATGACACTCAGGCATTCTCTCCCATCCCCCACCCACCCAGCAGAGGTGGGGTGTGCTTTTGGGTGGGTGTTCCAGGCCTCCGTCACCAGGGACATAGCTGAGGGATTCCCTCTGCGCTTCTCTCTCAGTGGATCCCAGTTTCCTGTGTACTTGGCCGCCACCTTGGTCTGTCCCCTTATCTTGGTGGGGGCACTTCCTGCACATGCTTCCTCAGAGGAAGAATGGGTGGTGGGTTGCAGGGCCTTCTCGGGTCATTAGTCTCTGCGTCTGTCTGACTGACTGCCTGGGAGAGCGGCCACCTTTGAGTCCTTCCCTGCAGTGTCTGCAGATGCTGGATGTTTGCTTCGCTGCTGTTTTGGAGAATCCCCAGCCCATCTGCCTTGGTCCGTTAACTTTGCCTTCAGGTTTCAACCTCAAACACAGAAAGGGAGATCCCATGTGCCTCAGCTACCACACACAGAATCCTTTGGGGGTTGTGCACCCCAGCCCCTCTCTGACCCCAATTGTGTCCCCCCTGCGCTTAGTGTCCACTTGCCTGCTTTGCTCTCCACGCTCCCTGGAACTTCTCTTGGCACCTCCCTGCCTTTGACAAGACCACCGCTCCACGCGGGCTGCTTCCCTCTCAGAGGGACAGGTCTTAATTCCTGCCTCCGCCCCTCGGTGCTCCCCCTCGCGTGGGTGTGCCCTCTTGTGTGTCCGGAGCCCATTGTACCTGCTGTCTGCAGCACATGTCCTGTGTCCTTCTGGCACCGTGGATCCCTGTGCTGTTTGTATAGGCTCGGGTCACTTGCGGCAGCCCATGTCTATCTGACTGTCCTTGGAAGAGTGCTGCCTGCCCCCAGGCTGCTAGAGACCTTCCCTCTCCACTGACATTCCTACAGACCCAGAGGTGCCTGGGGATTTCTATCTCCCCTACCCCCCACCCCCCACCCCCAAAAAAAAACCCAGTAACTAATGGGCAGGGGCTAGAGAGAGGGATTCCAGCTCCCTTGCCCCTGGTGGGGACCACCTCCCCTGTCCCTAGAGCTCCGTCTACCCTCTGTGGGACTGCGTGTGATGCCACTTCTGTCCCTCCAATGTCCCCAGTCCCCACCCCCCCTGGGTTTTGTTTTTTTCCACAAGAACACCCCAACTTAATGTGCTGCTTTTGTATTTATCCCTTGTTGAAACTTTCCTGTCTCCTTAGTTACCAGACAGTAAGATGTTTGCATGAAATCCTAACCTCCAATCCGTGTAGTGAGAACCATTTCTAGTCTAAATGCTAATGGTCTTTTTGGGGGACTTGTGAGGTCATCGCTTATTGAAGCAATTGAAACATTGAAGCAACTTTTGTTTTCTCAGATTTTTACATATCGGTGCTCAAAAGAGGGGTGTAAGAAGAAAGAGATGCTGCAGGTGACTTGTGTCCAGTGTCGCGGCAATTTCTGTATTCAGCACAGACACCCCGTGGATCACAGCTGCACACGTGGGAGCCGCCCCATCAGCGTGGCCGGGTGAGAAGAGACCCTCAGCTACAGCCTCCTGGTCAGCGCATCCTGCAGCGTGAGCAGAACCAGCTTCTACCCTACAGTGGGACTAGAACACCTCTGAGCACTGCTCTACGTCCAGTTGTTGATACTAAATACTTGCTGTAGGAGTTTGGATGAATATAATTTAAATTAAAATTGAATTCTAAATTAAAGTTGAATTCTAGTTGTATTGGTGCCTGTGACTGTAACAAAGCACTCGCGACAGCAGGAGCTCATCATCTTAGGTCTGCAGGCTGAAATCTGAGGTCATGGTGTGTGTGGGACGACTGGCTCCTCCTGGGCTCAGGGAGGGTCTGCTGCAGGCCTCTCCCCTCACTGCTGGGGATGCCGGCAATCCTGGGGGTTCCCGGACTTGTAGACGCACCGCCCCATCTCTGCCTTTGTGTTCACGTGGCATTCTCCCTGTGCCTGTCTGTCCAAACGTCCCCTTTCCATAAGGACACCGGTGACATTGAATCGGGTCCCCCGCTCCTCCACTGTGAGCTCATCTTAACTAATTACGTCTGCAGTGACCCTTCTTCCAAACAAGGTCACGTTCTCGGGTCCCGGGGTTAGGACTTCAGCCTTTTGTTTTGTGGGGACACCATTCAGTCCATTCACTGGTGGTGGTAACCGGAAGTCCCTTGTGCTCAAGTCCGTAGGAACATCCGTCTAAGCTTGCTGTTGGATCAGCATAGAAGCGTGAGCTACTTTGTGGCTCTGTGTGGTAGTCTCTCTCTTGTCTGTACTTGGACTGGGCTGAGGCCTGCTGCCGCCATGACTGCAGTTAGTAAGCTCTGAGGGAGCTGGCCGAGTGTCGATCTAACCGTTCTCCGTGAGTGTTGGGCTGCGGGGGCCCCTGAATCCAAGCCATTGGGTGTCTTAAACACAGTGTCTTCTAGTGGGCTGGCTCAGTGATTCAGGTTTTCATCAAAATGGTGCGTGGATGGAGTGGCTTTTGTGTCGGACATGGCAGTTCTGTCCAGGCGGTGACTGTTGAAAGGCCACTGTAGTGCAGTTGTAGCTGACTGTTGACATTACAGCTCTGTTGATGTACAGCTTAATCATAAGAACTTATGGGACTTGAACTCCGTTTTTCTCGAACCCCAAATCACAAACACAGGGGCTTCTAGTTCAGGTGGAATCCAGCAGTAATGTTTTACAGCTGGTTTCTGAAGTACCGTATGTGGCCCAGATCTTGTAGGTGACCACCTCCTTCTAGTAAACCATGACAAATCAAAGCAGTAAGGTGGTCTTTTGTTCTCTTTCAGGGTGAAGTTAAAGCGGTGACATGACTGTGTTCAAGCTGGCACACTGGCTTACTTGCGTACACCATTTTAACTGTGGGTAGCTGTCATGCTCTAGTACTTTCACACTTCTCACGGCAAAGGTCTGAAACTTCTTAAAACTTTTCCAATAAAATGTATAAATTCTATTGGCAAAATAAGCAGTCAGAAGGGCATTAATATTCTAAGGTGGGTTAAGCTACTATAGTATTCCCCCATCCCCCCAAGTAGAATAACTTGGCTTGAAGAGAATCTGAGTGTGCCAGATCCGAGGGTGGCTCTGCCTGGCTTAGTCAGCCAAGGACCCAGTCTTCCGGAAACTTCACCAGTCAAACAACAGGCAGCCGATGACACATGTGACTTCAACATGTGACTTCATAGCAATGTGGCCATCTGAGCTCAGGAAGGGAGTAGGACTCACGCCCACCTTGTTAAGGGCCCTTGTCTAGAGGCAGCCCCCAGCCCACCACGTCCACTGCCCTGAGAGGACAGCCCTGTGACTGTCCTGATGCCAAGCGTTGGATGTATACGGGTGGCCTTGGGACACTTTGAGAGCATTCTCATCTCCTGGGGCCTCGGGTGCCAGGAAACGAGGCAAACAACGCCACCCAAGCTGGTCCTGGCCTCAACCCCCTGGTCCTCCAGACGCACTCTGCAGACATCTCCCTGAGCCTGGACTAACGGAGATCCACACGATCGCTCCTCTGCCTTCATAGCCTCACAGTGCAATGGCCGCAGGGGCTCGTACTCAGTTTCCAGTCTGCATAGTAGGTGGTCAGATCTACTGCGTTGTCTGTCCTGGGGCAGTGCTGCCTAGGGGGCTGGTGGGAACAACGCGGGGCCTGCACCCCAGGGTTTCCAGTTCCCTGGGTCTGAGGTGGGCCCTGAGGATCTGCGACTTCACCTTTGCGGTGACACTGAGCTGTGGCCAGGGGGGCCACGCTGCTCAGCCCCTGTGCTGTCTGCTGTGGCCATAACTAGCCATGTACATTACAGACCACGTGAAGTGCAGCCAGCGTGACTGCAGGACTGGACTTTTAGTGTCATTTATTTACCTTTACTGTTAACTTGGTTCCGTCGTTAGAAAACGGATGTTGGGAACGTGGGCATGTGAATCTATTCCTTGAACGTAAATTTTATGAATCCTAAATGCGGGTCAGGTCTCTCTCAGGAAAATTCGTGTCCAAACAGATGTATCCAAGTTGAGAATCTATAGCACTGGGCTTTGAGGACCATGTCAACCCTTTAAAAAGTAACAGGAAAAAAAAAAAAAAAGTAACAGGGCTCATTGTTAAACATTTCGTTTACATGTGGAAACGATCATATTTTGGATATGATCGCTTCAATAAAACATCAAAGTTAATTTACCTGTTTTCGTTTGTTTTCTAACTGGCTACCAGAAAGTTTAAAAGTAGGTAGGTGACTTGCGTTGTATCTATTAGACGGTGTTGTTCTGGATCATCAGAACTGACGGACTGAAAGCGCCGCGTTTTCTCAGGAAGCACGACAAGCTCCCGAGTCTGCTCGCGTTTCTGTCTCTGGTGGCACTGGGGTGTGTGTCGTGCTCAGAGCTTCCTGAGAGACCCCAAGCACCTAGTCCTTCTGTACACTGTGTCAACAGGCATCCTCGTGACTCAGAAGGCTGCGAGAGTTTAGGAGAGTTCCTCCCTGTCACTCTCCACAGAACTAAGTCCCTGCTCAGTGTAGGTGGCATCCAGAGACTTCTGTCACTTACAGATGTCATGGTCCTGGCTGCTTGATTCACAGCCTCCGCCCCTGGCTTCCTTCCATCCCAGTGTAAGTAGCTCTCGGCTGTAGCAGCTGTGCTGTCTCCTGGGGTATGCACATGTGTCCTCGTTCTACCTTCTGCTGGGGACGTCCTCAGATAATAGTTTCCCACTGTTAGGGTTGCCGTGCTGAAGGGGATATGCATTTTAAATTTTGATAGAAGGTGCCAAGTTGCCATCCAAAGTCATACCAACTTCCTCTCCACCGATTTCCCCACACCCTTCAACTGTGTTTTATTGGTTTGATTTTTTCCTAATCTGGTGAAAACATGGCGGCACCTTTCTTTGAACTGGTGCGTCTTTAGTAAAGGAAATTGACCAACCACCTTTTCCTGAGAAAGGCCCATTTGAAGAATTTCAGCTAGGGGAGCCAGCTGGTGGAGGTGCCACTGAGCAGCTCACCGCAGGGCACGAGTTTGTGTGGGCAGTGTGCACTGCAGATTTGCATAGAGAGTGCCAGTATTAGCATTAACAGAAAGTTGGGAGAATGCTTTTTAGTGTCAAATTTTGCATGAATTTTTGAGAAAAGACTTAGCAGTTAAGTCTTGTGCTTTGTCGCCATCTGTCCAGGGTAGGAAGGGGTTTCCTTTGTTTAGCTGTGGGGTGCTTCAGTGCAATGTTCAGGAAGCACTAGGTGGTACAAGGAGCTTTGGAGTTGCAGAATTTGGAAGTAAGTCCTGTCTTGGCCATGTGATGAGAGAACTCGAGTGGACAGTGTAATCGTCAATCTTCCTTCCCTCTGACCCACCGTGAGCAGGTGACGGGCACCGTGTGAAGCAGTGCCTCTCCCTGCCGAAGCTACTCATCTGCTTTTCCTGACTGGGCTTTGGGGGCACCAGCCAGCCTGTCACCCCGGTGTCCAGTGTCTAATCTACAGCCTGGAAGGACTTGTCTACTCGCTGTGCTGGGGTGTGGGCTGCAGTATCAGATGTGTTCACAAGATGTCACCAGAAGGCCTTCCTGTGAATCAGGGACTGCAACTAAAATCTTTGCTCCTGTAGAGAACCCAAGTGTAGTTCACAGGAAGAATGGATACAGCCAGCCCCTCAATCCTAAGTCAGGGGCAGTGGGTTATTCATGTTCAAAGGGATTGGGGATTTTTAAAAATGTATTTTTAATTAACCTTCCAGATTCATTCTTTGCAATAAGCCTAAGACCAAACTTGAAAAACAGGCTTTGAAATGAGTTCCTGAAATAGGTCAGTGGCTGACATCATTCTGTCGTCCAAGTTTTAAGCTTGAGAATTGGGAGTTTTGACATTCGTTCAGTATTGCACACACGTGCAAATCGGACTTTTCTATTTGGGCTGCTTTGAACTTGCCTGTGTTGATATTGATGTGTTGCTTTCTTTTGCTGCACGGATTTAGAATGTATAATCACTGTTTGCTATTCAGGGTGAACAGGTCTTGTAGAAAGAGCAAAGCGGATGGGTTGAGGCTGAGATATCAGTTAAATGCTGTGTAGAGAGTGGCTTGCTGTTTGTTTTTCATTTCTTTTGTTTGAGAAGATCATCCTTGGACTTCTCTGCCCCTACGTGAGGACTTTTTGGGGGAGCTCTGCTAAAACCCACATTGGTAGAATTTACACACACTCCTGACCCATATGATGATATCTTCTCCTTAGGATGCATTAAAAGCTAAGATTTTCTTGCAATAAATGCTACAAAAATTGCCTTTTAAAATGGTCTTGGCATTCTGGCAGAGCAGCTGCTTAGTGTGACATTGTGGAGATTTCTTTACATAGCATTGCTCTGGCTCAATCTTAAGGGAAGCGAAGGGCAGTTAGAAGGGCATCAGTGCACCAGTGTTCCTATTTTCTGGCTTTACATGAACATCCCCTGGAGAAACAAGCAAGTAGAAGGGTCACTGTTTCCATAGCAACTAGGTAGAAGCTGGTGGACTCCTAGGCGAAAGGCCAGGCTCTCCCTATGAAGCACCCAGTGGGAGGCCATGGAGGCCTCCACAAGGCAATGACGGTGAGTTCATTGCATTCTTTGTTGTTAAATTAACAAGATGTGCAGGATGAGGGGCAGAGAGGGATAAAGATGACACCTAGCTATTCTTGGTGCCACTTATTAGGACAGTGAAGGAGCTGTGGGGCAGGATGAGGGAAAGGACAGGTTTAGAAAGAAAATCAGGAGTTTAACTTAGTACATACTGTGTTTGAGATATTTATTAGACTGCTACATAGGGAAGCCAAGTAGGCAGGTGGATATGCAAGTTCAATGGCCAGGGTCTAGAACTTTCATGAACTCATCCTACAAAAAGTGCTACGTACCTCATTGCTGAATAGCATTACGGTCACCTTGGAAGTGCTCCCCTTGGGAAGCTCTGCACTGATGCCAGCGCCTAGTCCACCCTTCAGAGCAATTTTAGAACTCTTTTTCTGGAATGGGTGTATCTACTACCCACATTAATGTTGCCAGTTTTGCTTCAGACCGCACGCGGTAGAGCTAAGCCCACCCCCAACTTGAGGTGACCACAAATCTGGATTTGCAACATTCCTTCAGATACAGTTCTAGTGCATGTGGAAACTTTTGCACACGTGTAACTTAAACATTGTACACCGCGCAAATTACAGCATTTGTAATTTATACAAATTTATTACGTTTGACACGAATGCCCGTGGACACTGACAGGCGTCGTCCACTCCTTTCAAGTCCAAGACCCCCCCCCGCAACCGCCGCCGCCCCGAGACCGAAAACCGCTGGAACACCACCAGCCGCACAGGGACAGGGTTGCCTGGCAACCGGAGGCTCGCAGCGACCAGCGGCGTCCAGAGATGACGCCACCGGCCCGCGCCGGCGTAGCCCCGCCCCCTCGCGGCCGCCGCTTGCCATTGGGCGGTGGGGAGACGGAGGCGGGCCTCGGGCGGCAGGCGGTGCCTCTCCGGAGGCGGGATCACCCTCCCTGGGCGCCGCGCCTGCCGGAAGCCGGCGACGGCGGCCACGCGCAGGTAGGCGAGGGCGGCCGAGCCTCGGGGTCGCGGGGTGGCCCCTGTGGCGGGGCGCGGCCTGGCGGGCGGCCCCGGGCGGGCTACCCTGCGGAGGCGCCCGCCGAGGGCCTCGGCGTCCTTCGCCGCCGGGCGGCCCTGCGGGTCGCGGGAACGGAGCCGCTGGCCGCCTCGGGCTTCCTGTCGCGGCGCTGCGCGTGGCTCCCCCCGCTCCTTCCCACAGCCGCGTCCAGGGGCTCCTTCCTGCGTGTCCGCACTCCCAGGCCCCGGCGGCAGCCCTGGGCAGATCTGGGGAACCTGCCATCCGAGGGGAGGTATTGAATGAATCAAGGTGGTGATGCGCCCCAGGGAGAAGCATCGCAGAACGGCGCTCGGAGAGCGAGCGCGGCACCCCCATGCGGGACGCGCGGGCGCGGGGTGCCAGGCAGGAGCGCAGTGTGGTTGGGGCCGCCTGAGCCTCGGGGAGATGGGGGGGCGGGGGCGGGGGGCAGGCAGTCACGTGGGGCCTGCAGGCCGTGGTAGGGACTGCCGACTTTCTCCACGTGGGGTGGAAGCCTTGGGAAGTTTTCCAGCAGCAGTGAGACGTAACCTGACCTGGGTATTCCAAAAGCCATGCAGCATGCTGTGTTGCAAATGGACTGGAGGGGCAGGGGGCGAGGCGGAGGCAGTTGAATAATGCGGGACCCAGTTGGCCAGGGTCGTTTGTCGGCCGTGACTTTTCTCAGGCAAGCACTTTTTAGGGGGGTTGCGGCCTTGAGTTCTTGGAAACTCTTAGTGTTTTGTTCACGTCTTTACAGGCCAAGGCTGAGGCCTAGTGCGGAGAGGGCTCAGCGGAGCCTGGCTGGAGCTTGGGCAGGAGAGGGTGTTGGTTGCTAAGTACCTGGGTGTCATTGGTGACAGTGGTAAGAACACGTGATCGGGGTGAGAACACGTGGAGTGATGGGGTGAAAGCCCCCTGGGAGAGGGGACAAGGAACAGTGGCTGGAGAGGGGTTAGGGACAGTGCGAGTGGACTGCCTGGGAGCATTTTGCTGCAGAAGGAGCAGACATGCGGTGAAGAGCACGTGCGATCAACAGAGTTTTGAAGATGTGGGAACTTGCGGTGGATGGGTAGAAGGGAAGAATGCATGATGCAGGAGCGGGAATTGAGGCAGGGGGATGGGGCCCAGCTCATGAGTAAAGGGACAGGCCTGGACTGGAGCGTGGGCAGTCTCCACCGAAACCGGAGAAGGGCCGCTGGGCAGACATAGGGGTGTGTGGAAGCTCAGTGATCAGGAGTTAAGGTCGACTGCTGAGGAAGGAGAAGGGAGGCAACGTTGGAGCCTGAGAGATTAGGAGAGGTGAGAGAACAGACCCGTCATCATCGTTGGGAGAAGTGGGGCAGTTACTGGGCAGCACTAGTGATCCCCTGGGGGCCAGTGAGACCCATCAGCCTGGGCCTGGGGGTTTCCAGCCGCCAGGAGCAGGTACTAGAGTTTGGGGTTTTGTCCCGCAGATACCACTAGGGGAGTGGTAGGGTGAGTAAGGACGAGATCATAGCAATGGGACATGAGAGGGTCAGTGGATGGCAGGTCTTGGTGAGGTTGAAGGATCGTTGGACTTCACGGTGCCAAGAGGTGGTGAAGCCGGAGAGAGCTGGAAAAGGATGGGAGGTGGGCTCGGTTCGGGGATGCTTGCTTTGTAGGGTGTGGCTCTGGGTGGGAGGGAGACCTTGAAGTCAGGTAGCAGGAGAACAAGTCAGAACTTGAAATAGTCCTGAACTAAAATGGACAGGAACAAAGCCACAGCCTTCACTCCCAGATTCCTGGGCCAACTTCCTAGAGGGTCGTGGGTATGAGCGTCCTGACCCTGCTTCAGGGGCCTTTGCCCAGTGTGCTGGCAGGTGGCCTTTCCATAATCTGCAAGACATTGGAAGTAATTTAGTTGCACTAGATGAGAGGGGACATCTGGGACCATGGATTTTCAGATTTGAAAAAATTTTTTTCCTATAGGCTGGTTGTTTTTTTAAAGGTCCTGTGGAGGTTACTTTCCTACCCCGGGCCCCGGGCATCCTCAGACTATTGGTGCTGATGTGTCCTAATCAGTGATTGCAGCCCAGCCCCTGTTGGTGGTCTTCTCTGTCTGTCAGTGAAAGACGCTGAGCTTCTTTTCATGTGCTTATTGGCCTTTAGTGTGTCCTCTTTGGGGAACTGTCTGTTCACATCCCGTTGGCCATATTTAAATAGGGTTCTTGGTCTTTTCTTGAGTTGTAAGAGTTCTTCACACATTCTGGATGCTGGTCTCTAGTCACATGTATGACTTGCAGATGTTTTCTTGAATTGTCTGGATTGTCTTTTTACTTTCTTGCTGACATCATTTGTAGTGCAAACATTTTTAGCTTTGATGAGTCAAATTTACCTGTTTTTTTCTTTTGCTGCGTGTGTTTTTGGTGTCACATCTAAGAGCCAGTGGCCTAATAAAAGGTCATGAAGACTTCTACATTTTCTTGTAAGACTATTACAGTTTAGCTCTTAAACTTTGATTCTTTATCCTTTCGTATTAACTTTTTGTATATGATGTGAGATGGGCTCCCACATCCTTCTGCATGTGAATGTCCACTTGTCCTGGCACCATTTGTTGAAAAGACTGTTCTCTCCCATCAAATGGTCTTGGCTCCCTCGTCAGTAATTAGTTGACCACAAATGTAAGGAAGTGTCGTTCTCTGTGCAAACATTGTCTCAAAGTTATGAGTCACCATCTCTTGGAACTCTATTAAAAGAAACCTTTTTATAACTATGGAAAAGTCTCCCCCCTTTCTAGCAAATAGACTTAATGATTAAACTTTTTAATGATAACTTGCAGAATGAATATAGATTTAACTTAACTTTTATGGCAACTGTTATGTAAATACTTGCTAAACTTTTCTTATTTCCCCAACAAGGTAATTGGTTCGCAGAGTCCTTTGTCTTAGAGCCCTTGTGTCAGCGGCCTCTCATTCTTTCATGACTTCTTATTACCGCTCATTGAAATTTGTAGCTTCTGGCTTTGGATGCCTTTTCAGATAAGGCTTCATTAAAGGGTGTGGAGCTGGTAACTCTCTGACTCCACAGTTGCGATGTTCCTTGAATGTGTGGTAATCAGTCCCAGTCCCTGTGGGACAGAGGGAGCCCCTCGTGCTGGCTCTGTGTCCTTTTGGAAGTGGCCCCAACCATCGACTGCGGTGCACACTTGGGGCTCAGCACACACGCAGCTGTGTGTGCTGATATCTCAGGTTCACTTTACACTTTTCCTTGCTCCAGACCTGGAATCTTAAGGAGCTCTGGTTTTTGTAATGTTTTCGTGTTTTGTTTTATTTTTTTCCATAGAGAATCGTATTTAGAACCCAAATCTGGGCTCTAGGTGTTATGCTTTTGGGCCCTTTCCACTGTGGTCACCCTTTTTACAATCGCTATCTTCCGTAACTTTTCCTTTTTTGCATTGCAGTTACCGTCTCCTGACTTAGTGTATTTCCCCCCGTGAGAATGTGTATAAAATTTTTTTATGTAAAAAAACCTCTGATTATTGTATTCCAGGGTATTATTTTGTATACGATATCATTGTTGATTTTTAGAGTTACACTTTTAACTCATAAGCATAAATAAAAGAATTAAAAATATGTATATAGATCCGAAATTAGTACCATCCACGTATAATGCGCATCCTTATCTCTCCCTCACAAATTTGGGCAAAAAAGTGCATTATTGCCAGCAAAGTACAGTATCAAATAAATACGTCTGTCTTTCCGTCCAGAAGCGGGGGCTCCGTGGGATTGAGGCTCTGGTGCGCCCCGGCTCACCCTGGGTTCTGCAGCCACCGTGGTGCTGGCACGGGGCTGGCTCTCAGTCCGCGTTTGATGACTGGACAAGTCGTAGTTCCAAGCGTCCGTTAGGAGAGTCCAGGATGAGCTCTGGTGTCAGAGGCAGAGGGCATTGGGTGCGTGCGCACGTCCCCACACACACGGCCTCGAACAGTGTATCTGACATTGCACGAATGTGCGCGTGTGTATTGTGTAGGTGCAAGTACATGTGAGCCATTTGCTCACCTATGTAGGGGGTCAGTGTGTGTGTGTGTGTGTAAAGTCGGGGCGTGGAGGACAGAGCCGCTGGAGTGAGTGAGAGTAAATAGAGTACATTTTTGTAATTGGTTAGAGTAAAAGCTGGTATTAGGCCTTGTATATAGAGTTTACAAGGACTAGTATTAAAAAATAGTATGTTTCCTTTCAAGTATAAACCCTGGAAAAAAGTCAAAGAGTTGTGAAAAATAGTTCCTGGCAATCCCACCCCCATCCGGAGGCTTTCTGCACCTCCTCCGACCATTTCGCACACGTGAACGCCCACAGCGCGCACACGTGAACGCCCACAGCGCGCACACGTGAACGCCCACAGCGTGCACAGCTTCGCCCGCTGCAGCTTCAGCGCCGCTTCCTTGAAGCCCCAGTCGGGGGGCCGCGCAGTGTTTTACGTTCTCCGTCGCACGCCCGTGACGCGCTCTCGGGTATCGTGATTATCGAGGGGGCTCCATCGGCTTATCCGACCCCTCATCAGCGCAGTGTGCGGCGGGGCGTCTGCCCTAAAAGCACGGTCGTGGAAAGCAGCGTCTGCGTGTTTGCGCGAGCTGCTTCCCGGGCTGTCGCCGCTCCAGGGGCTCCCGCTGCACTCGGCGCCCTGGCCGCTCGTGGGACTGCACAGGGCGCTCCCCGTGTCCCCTGCCTTTTCGGCTGCACCCAGAGGGTCCGCAAGCAAGTGGGGAGGTGGGGGTCGGCTTGTCCCAGTGCCCCCACTGCAGCAGTTCCCGCTTCTGCTGCAGGAAGCAGCCTGGTCCCCCCTCAGACGCCCCCCTCGCCCCTCAGATGTCCCCCCTCAGACATCCCCCCTCAGATGTCCCCCCTTGTCCCCTCAGACGTCCCCCCTCA
>PVJL010018095.1:0-16804 GCA_004026885.1 Lyroderma lyra
TTTTTTTTTTTTTTTTTTTGCTTTTTGGTATGTAGGTAGCTCCCTGGCTGGGAATCAAACCCAGGTGCAGCACTGACAGCGCCAGTGCCGAAGCCTTAAGCCACTACACCATCAGGGAACTCCCTTTTACTATCTTTTTTAACCTGAAGTTTATTTCATTAGATATCAGTCTGGCAACTCCTGCTTTTCTCTGGTTACCATGTGCTTGAAGTATTGTTTCCCATCTTTTCACTCTGAGTCTGTGTTTGTCCTTACGGCTGAGGTGTATTTCTTGGAGACAGCATATGGATGGGTTCTGTTTTTTAATCCAGTCTGCTACTCTGTGTCTTTTTCTTGGTGAGTTCAGTCCATTAACATTTAGAGTGATGATCGATACATGAGGATTTCCTGTAGCCATTATTTATTTATTTCTTTGTTTTTGTTTTATTTTTGTTTCTTTCTTGTTGCTCTAACTTTGTTCCATTTTTTCTGATGTTTTGTTTCAGGTCAAAAAGCCTCCTTCAGTATTTCTTGAAGTGCTGGTCTTGTGCTGGCAAATTCCCTCAGCTTCTGGGTGTCTGAGAAGGTCTTTATTCCACCTTCATATCTGAAAGATAATTTTGCTGGATAATTTATTCTTGGCTGTAAGTTCCTGTCTTTTAATTTTTTGAATATTGGATTCCACTCCCTCCTGGCTTGCAGAGTTTCTGCTGAGAAATCTGATGCCAGCCTGATGTGTTTTCCTCTAAAGGTTATAGTTCTTTTTTCCCTGGCTGCCTTGAAAATTGTCTCTTTGTCTTTAGTTTTGGACATCTTTAGTGCCATGTGTCTTGGAGAAGATCTGTTAGGGTCCAGGTATCTAGGGGACCTGTTTTCTTCTTGAACTTGGGGTTCCAGATCTTTCCATAGGTTTGGAAAGTTCTCATCTACGATTTGTTTGAGTATGCTCTCTGTAGAATGCTCTACCCCTTCTTCTATTCCTATTATCCTGATGTTGTTTTGTCTCATGGAGTCAGATAGTTCTTGTAGAGTTCTTTCAATCCTTTTGGTTCTATATTCCCTCTCTTCCTCTTTCTGAGCTGTTTCCATGTTTTGATCTTTGATATCACTAATTCTTTCCTCCATTGGTTGGCCCTGTTTCCTATGGCAGTTATTTCATTTCTCACTTCTTTTATTGTATTATTTATCTCTCGCATTTCCATCTCAATCTTCCTTACGTTTTGAATTTCTTTGTTAAATTGTTCCTTTTGTTCATGGAGTTCCTTTTTTATGTCATTCATGTCCTTTTTTATGTTGTTTATGTCAGCCATGGTGCTCTGCCAGTATGTTTTCATTTCTCTCACAGCCTTTAGAATGGCTACTTTAAATTCTCTGTCACTTAATTTGGAAACTTCTAGGTCTAAGAAGCTGTCTTGATAAATTTCCTTTTTCTCTGAGGAGTTTTAGTTTTTAAGGAATTCATCCTGTCTGCTGGGTTCTTCCTCTTTGACATGAGGGCGTTATGTTCAGTAGTGCCCAGGAGCCCAGATTGGTACTTTTGTGGTGTCTTGCTGTAGGGCAGACACGAGGTGGTTCGGGGAGGGCAAGTTTTGGGAGAGAGAGGGGTTGTTTATTTCTTATTTCTGGTCTTCTGCTATGTTTGGAGGCGGTGCACATCTACATGGTCCCTCTGCTTCCTGTAGTTAGTTAGTTGGTTGGGGAGGTTGTAGGAAAGGGGAGAGGCCAACAAAAGGCACACCGGGGCAGCTCCACCTTCTGCCCAACGCTGGGAGAGCTGGGTGATGCGGGCCAAGGCTGCTCTTGCTGGCTAGGGAGAATGCTATCAAATCTGCCTTTCTTCCCGGGCCTGCTTCCGTGGTCAAATGTTGGGGCAGATTCTGCGGGCTCGCACTGCTTTTAGGACCTGGGGCACGCGAGCAGGCACGCACACAAGTCCGAAGCTGTGGGTTTGATCACATGGTAGGAAGGCAGCTGGACCACCTCTGCAGTGGGCTGGGAACAGGAGCCGCAGCCTCGTGCTGGAGCCGCGCCCGCTGCTGGCAACTGGCCCGCCTCCACAGCAGGCCGGGACCAGGAACCGCATCCCCGTCTGTGTAGGGGCTGTGCACTGCCCGCACAGCAGCCGGCTCACCCTATCAGCGGGCCGGAACCAGGAACCACAGCCCTGTGCAGGAGCCGCGAGCACCTGCGCTGTGGGTCCCTAGGCAGCCTAGAGCCAAGATGTCGTCTCTGCAGTTCAGAGTCCTTGCTCAGCCCTGCTACCACTCAAGAGTTCCGGAGGCTGGCTCCCAAGGTCTGTCCCCAACTCGCCACTCCAAATTCCAGCTCCCCAGCCCAGTTCCCCAATGGACTCCCGCTTTGCTAGGGCTTTTTCTCTTGTCGCCTCCTGGCTTCTCCCCTCCCATGCACTGCAGTCAGCCGCGATCTGGTCCTGTTGCAATCGGTCTTTGCTCCCTCCCCTCTCTCCCCTTTCTCTCCAACCCTTAGGTGTTTACTTGTGATGCGTGGATGTCTCAGCTGCCGTTTTTTTGTCACCAAAGGTCCTCTTTCTTGGCTCCTGGGTGGCCGTTCAATGTGTTTTCTGGGAGAGGCTTTAGGGACCTCCTCTCCAGTCGCCATCTTGTCCTCCTCAGAGCTTCTCAGATTTTCCAGTTTTTGACAGCGTTGAGAGTTTTGAGGAGTACTTGTCAGATGTTTTGTAGAATGTCTCTCAATTGCAAATTGCTTGATGTTCTACTCATGATTAACTGGGGTTATGGGTAATGGGTTTGGGGAGGAAGACCTCATAGATCAAGTGCCATTTTCAGCACGTACATCAAGGATATACACTGTCCACCTGGCTTACCACTGTTGATGTTGACCTTGATGGCCTGACTCGGGTGGTGTTTGCTAGGATCTTCTACTGTGAAGTTTCTTTTTACAACCTCTTTTTTTCATACTGGTTGGAAGGAAGTTACAATGCACAGCCTATATTAAGGAGTGGGGAATTAATTGTGCTCAATCTGCTTGAAAGTGGACTGTCTACATAAATTATTTGAAATTCTTCGTCATGGGAGGTTTGTTTGTTCTCTCCCCTTAATTTGTTTATTTATATAAGTATAGACTCATGGATATTTATTTTATACTCAGGGTTCTAACCAATGCTACTTTATTTATTTTATTGCTCAAATTGTTCCAGCTTTGACATCGAGAGTTTGTTTGATTGATTCCTGTGTCCCTTTGACATGCCAACATTATTGTGGATTTTTGTGAGCACTTCCTTGGTTTTTGGCACTACAAGATACTCTAGCCTCTAATTGTGTGTTTCTTCCGATGTCTTGGAATCAGCCATTTCTTCTAGAAACTCTGGTTCATTTTCCTGAAGAAGGGTTTTAGAAACCAAGATCTAGAAACTGTGATGTGCTTGCTGCTACTGAAGTGTATTTGCTTCTGAGCTCTCTCAACTGATAGAGCAAAGAAATATATGTTTGTATACTAACCTATGTATATCTATAAATATTTCTATATGAAACCATCTGTGCATATATTAAACTAAACATGAATTCACATTGATACCTCCAACTCATAATTTGTTACCACATGGATCATTCTAGCCTCCTTTTGCTTGTCTATAACCTCCCACTCTTAACAGTAAAACACCTGGCTCTGACCATAAGCCATCTCTTTATTTAATTGTTCAGTGTACATATATAGTATAGTGATGTCAGTCTTCTTAACCTGTACTTCTACTGGGAAACAACTTTGTCAAGTAGACTATAGTGCTTATGTATTTCTTTTTCTTTTTTAGTCTTACAGACTCCACTCATTCACGCAGTTAACCCTTTTTGTGAGATAATTTCATACATTTATTATGTAATTAGATTATTTTGTCATATTCTGCATTCCATCCTAGAAGCCCTTAATTGTCTAAATGATTATTTAAAAAGTTTTTCATATGTTATGTTTCTCTGTGTTATGAGATCTGTGGGTTTTTATAAATATATAGTGCTATGTATCCATAATTGTAATATCATGCAGAATAAATCCACTATGCTTCACCTACTGAACCCTCCTCATTCCCCTGACCTCTTGGCAACCACTGATCTTTTTATAATTGCTATGGTTTTGCCTTTTTCAGAATGTGATATAATTGGTCATAGAGTATATAACATTTTCAGATGTAGCAATATACATTTACAATTCCTTTATGTCTTTTCATGACTTGAATGCTCATTTTTTTTTTATTTCTGAGTAATATTCCTTTGTATGCATGTATCAGTCCATTTATCCATTCACCCACTGAAAGATATCTTAGTTGCTTCCAGTTTGGAGCTATTGTGAATAAAGCTGTTATAAATATATACATGCAGGTTTTTGTGTAAATATAGGCTTTCAAACCAACTGAGTAAATACCTAGAAATGCATGTGCGCTCGCTCGCTCTCTCTCGCTCGCTCTCTCTCTCTCTCTCTCTCTCTCTCTCTCGATCTCATCTTCCATGTTTTGAATCTACCTTCTCTGGGTTATTTTGCAGACCTTCACTTATTTTGCAGACTGACTTCTCTGTCTTGGTTATCAGTATGCAATAATTAACTTTAGAAGCTCATTGAAATCACTTCTGTTCTCTAGCCCCATTTCTCAATCTTTTCACTGTTGTCAGTATACTAATTAATTTTTTACTACCATTTCAATGAGTACTCAGGAGGATAGGAGTATAAATCTGTTTTAAGTCTATCATGTTAGCCTATAAATCTCCTGCAAGTGTTTTTAAAAAAATTATTTTGTTATTCTCGTATAATCATAGTATAAAAAATCCATATGAAATCATTTACTATTCTTTTTCTTGCATTAAATTAAAAATGACAATCTGTCTTCTTTTAGATGATAATGAGGCAAATTCAGTAGAATGTTTAACACCTGTCACTTTTTTAATATAATCTCATTCAGTATTTTATTCATTTCTTTGGTTCATTTTGTTGTTTGAAATGGAAAACAGCTGGCCACCCACAGGAACAAGGATGAGAGTTAGAAAATGTTTGTTGTGTAATTTTAGTAGTTATATGCCTTAAAGGGGGTGCATGGACCAAGAGTGTTTGAATACCTAACGCAGGCGTGGATCAGGACCAGACCACTGGAGCCTCCTCTTTCAGCTAATAAGTTCACTTGTCACAAAGCAGAATCGTGCGTGCGCACGTGTGTGTGTGTGTGTGTGTGTGTGTGTGTGTGTGTATGTGTGTTTGTTTCACTTGCCTCCTCTTCACCCCATTGGTGGAGGGAGTTACGCAGAAGGCTGAACACATGACACCTGACACTGGACAGTTGAGATCGACAGCGGTGTATTAATCACATGTACTCACAGCCTGTGATACTCACACCACACATTATGAAGGGCCACAGGAGGGTTGCCCTTAGGAGCAGACTGAATAAACAGGAGCTGTGGTAGGCAGTTTTCATTGTAACAATAGGGTGGGTGCTCCCTGGCTGCCACAGGAGGGTGTGATTAGCTTGTTTGAGAAACCTGCAGCCTGTTAGGGAACTGAAACTGCTACTCAGGGAGGAGCAAGACCTGCACCTGGTCTGTTTGGTGGGGAGGGTTGTTTGGGTCAGAGAACTTATCCTTGGGAGCAGAAGCAGGCCCTCCCAATTTTGCCAGATGTCAAGGTAACCCATGATAGTGGACCTTAGTTTTAGGCCTTAAGCAGTAGTACGTTTTATATATGAATAAATATATATATAGATGGACAACACTGACTGTGATGTTGTTTTATTCACTTTTCACTTTTTTCCTTATTATTTGAGTTTATCAGATTTGTTTTCTGATATCCTGCCACTCTTGAGAAGTCTTCAATCTCTAGTAATTTGACACTGTAAAGAGATTTAGTTTCCTAAAATCTCTGGCAAAGTTTCTCCAGACTGAATGACTCACCTCAGTGTTGACCATATATAAAATGCATTTATAGAGTTTAACAGATTAAGTGGCACAAGTAATCCATCCTGACCACTCTTTCAGTTGAAACCAGAGCAATTGAATTCAAGCTCTTTGTGAAGTAAAATTTCCAGTACTCCTTAAGGAGAAAATTGTTGATAGAAATCTCACGTACTTCTGTGGTTATTTATTGATGCCTTAGTTATGCACTAATAAATTTTGGAGACAATCTACTATAAATCTTATAAGTAGCTTGGAGTTCTGACTTTTGAGAGGGAGATGGGTTAGGTAAATGCAAAATAATTTAAATCAAGTAATATTTGGATTAAGTCTCAATCAACTATTTTAATTATTAATGGAAACACTTCTGAATGAAAGTTTGAGCCAGAGAAAAGTAAATTCACCTGCAAGCTTAGGGACTATATTATTCAGAGAAGGAAAATCAACAAGAGAAGTACAAGTGGCAAAGTGGAAAGAATGTTGGACTGTGTGAATCAAGAGGCCCTAGGACTTCTTTTGAGATCTGGCTTGGAATGAGTTACTGAACTTCTTTTTGTCTTGGTTTTTTCCCACACCTGTAAAATGAGGAATAAGCCCAAACAATCTCATAGGTGTGACCCAACTCCAAAATTTTCCAATTTGACATATCTCTGGACTCTTAACATTTTACACTTAATCTTAGCCAAAAGGCCAAGAAGCGATGAACTCTAACATTTTATGATCATGTCAGAGGCAGCATTTTCACAGTGCTCAGGACATCTGCATTCTATTAGAATACATTCCAGTTTCCTTTGTACTCACATTATCTTTTTACATTAAACCTTCTTCCAATCATTAGAAATTAAATAAACGTCTAATGGAAATGCCAAAGCCTAAACACAAAATGTTTTAATGAAGTCACCAAAAACCGTGAAGAAGTCATAAAATACACTCCTCAGCTAAGAAATACTGTCAGCCACTGGCTAGGACAGTGCTCCCTGATATGTTAAAAACTCCTTAGTGGCAGCTGAAAAAAGTGTGTTTCTTGTAATGATACTTAATAGAAATGGAATGAAAAATGTCTTTGAATATTAGAAAGAACCATAGGAATACAGGCTATTTGTTAGTTAGCCAAGTTGCCAACTGGCTCCAAAAATGATTTAAGTTGTACTAATGATAGCCTTTCCTTTGGTCTCACAAAATCACCAAGGATGTTTGCTCCTAAATCAGGAATAATAGTAATAGTGGTAAAAATAATAGTGCTGATAGTAATGTGTATTGAGTACTTACTATTGAAAATGCTCCATATGTATTGTCATTTAATTCTCACAAGTCTACAATGTCAATATTATCATACTTATTTTATATGTGATAAGTGTCGATAAAAGTGTTTAACTAACTTACTCAAAGCCATACAACTTAAAGGTTAAGTGGTAAGGCCATGATTTGAAAGTGGCAGTCTGACTTCAGAGACAACAGTACTAACAATTATGTGAAAGAGCATGGAAGATGATTGTAGAAGACACAGTCAAAAGGGCAAGCCAACACTGACAAAATACCAAACAAATTGAGCAGATAAAATAAAGAACCCTAATATAAATAGAAAAGGTAGATTATAATATTCCATTTGGGTTTGAGAATAGAGCAGTCATTTTCTTCTTTCCTTTCTCTTTGATTTTCCTAAATGTATACATGCATCACAACGCAGGTAGATAGGGGCCTTTAAGAGGAGGAGAAAAGATCTAGCCCATTTCTGTTTGCCCCGAGAATACTCGCAGGCTGCGCTTACCACTGCAGGGTTTACCGAGATCATTCATGGATTATGGTCCTAACCTTACTCTTGAAGTCCCGTGCTTTGAAATTTACCACATGAAAAAATATTAAATACATCTCATCATGTACATTCCTGTTACATTAGATTTGAGACAAGTTCTGTTTAGAAATAACTCCAAGAATAATTTTTATCATTTATTTTCACATTAAAAACCAGTCAGACTGCTTCAGCCACAAAGAGCATGTGTTTATGTAAAATTAGATGAAGGCGCAGGGAGCTGCACTTTTTTTTTCTAAACAGGAAATGAGTTAAGGGGGATCTGGGATTGACTGCCTTGTGAGGAGGGATGGCAGACACTGGGTAACCCTATTCTGCCCCTTACTTCCTTGCTGGCAGAGTTTGTCTCCCTTAAGGGAAGCTGAGAAGGCCGTAACGGCTGAAAGGGAATGTTTATTAACTAACTGTGGATTCAAATATCTAACAAACATAGGGCTATATCATGTTATCTATTTTTAATTCAGTATGCTTTGGTAATATTTATTCATAAAATTTGTTCATGTCATTTAGTTTTATAGTTTATTGACATATAGTTTATAATATTCCCTGATTGTCCTTTTAATGTCTGTAGGGTATATATGAAAGTTTCCTTTTTTTGTTGCTAATATTGGTAATTTGTGTCTCCTCTCTCTCTTTCATCAGTGTGGGTAGAGATTGATTAAATTTATTGATCTTGTCAAAGTATAAATGTTGAGTGTTAGTGATTTTCTCTGTCTTTCTGTTTTGTATTTCACTTATTTCTGTCCATATTTTAATTTTCTCCTTTTCTCCTATTTTGAGTATAATTTGCCATTTATTTTCTAATTTGGTAAGGTAAAATCTTAGATATTGGATTTGAGACCTTTGTTGTTTTCTAATATAATCAGTCAATGCCTGAAATCTCTCTCCATGCACTTTAGCTGCATCCTACAAATTTTTGTGATGCTTTAAATATCATTCAGTTCCAAAACATTCTCTCATTTTTTTTTATGATTTCTTTGATCCATGGTCTCAAAGAAATGATTTATTTAATTTCCATATATTTGGTGCTTTTGCTGTTGTTTTTCTAATTTAATTTGTTGTGACCAGAGAACATGATCTGTTAGGTTTTACTCTCCTAAAACTATTGAGGCTTGTTTTGTAGCTCTGCTGTGGTCTATCTTGGTACCCATTACATGTGAATTGGGAATAGTGTTTGTTCTGCAGTTGTTACGTTTCATAAATGTCCACTAGATTAAAGTAGTTGATAATGTTATTCAGAGAATTTCTTCTTTACTGATTTTATTTCTTTAATGGATGTATCAATTATTGAAGCAGATATTTTAAAGATTCCAACTATGATTGAATACTTGTCTAGCTTTCTCTTTATTTCTGTAAGCTTTGTTTTATATATTTTGAAGCTCTTATTGAGGAGCACATATATGTATAATTGTTATATCTTCCTATGTATTGACTTTTTTATTATTATGAAAAGAATTTACAGTCCATGTGTATGATATATCCTTCAGTTTATTTGTATCCTTTCCAATTTTTCTTTCATTGGTATCTCATTGTTTACAGAGTATAGGTCTTCTGCCTCCTTGCTTAAATTTATTCCCAGGTATTTTATTCTTTTTGATGCAATTAAAAATAGGATAGTTTTCTTAATTTCTCTTGCTGATAGTTTGTTATTCGTTTTTTAAATATGCTACTTCTGATTATTAATTTTATATTTAACAACTGTACTAAATTCACTTATTAGTTCTAATAGGTTTTTGTGGAAACCATTGGGATTCTATATATAGCATCATGTCATCTACAAATAGTGACAGTCTCACTTCATTCTTTTCAAATTGGATGCCTTTTATTATTTTTTTTTCTTGCTATAGTTTAGGACTTAGCATATGTTGAATTAAAGTGTTAAGAGTGGGCCATCTTTTTTTATTCCTGAAAACAAGATTTCAGCTATTCACCATTAAGTATGATGTTACTTACAGGTTTGTCATATACGACCTTTATTATGTTGAGGTATTTTCCCTCTATACCCACATTATTGAGGGTTTTTATCATAAATAGATGCTGAATTTTGTCAAATGCATTATCTGCATCTATTGAGATGATCATATGATTTCGATTCTGATTTTTGTTGGTATGGTGTATCATGTTGATTAATTTACAGATACTGAACCATCCTTACACTCCAGCAATAATTCCCACTTGATCATGGTGTGTGATTTTTTAAACATATTTTTGAACTTGTTCTGTTAACAGTTTGTGGAGGATTTTTGCATCTATGTTCATCAGGGATGTTGGCCTGTAATTTTTTTTTTGTAGTACCTTTGTCTAGTTTTGATATCAGGGTAATTGGCCTCATAGAATGAGTTTGGAAGTTTTCCCTACTCTTCAAATTTTAAGTAAGTTGAGAAAGATAAATATTAGTTCTTTAAATGTTTGGTAGAACTCACTGATCTGTCTTGTTCTGGATTTGTGTTGGTTGGGAATTTTTTTATTACAGATTCAGATTTGACTATGAATCAGTCTGTTCAGATTTTTTGTTTCTTCCTCATTCAGTCTTGGAAGATTGTGTTTCTAGGAATTTATCTATTTCTTCTAGGTTGTCCAACTCGCTAGCATATAATTGTTTGTAGTATTCTTTTATGATTCTTCCTTTTTTCTTGCATTTCTGTGGTGTCAGTTATAACTGCTCTTTTATTTCTGAATTTATTTATTTGGGCACTGTCTCTTTTTTCCTTAGTAAGTCTGGCTAAAAGTTTATCAATTTTGTTTCTCCTTTCAAAGAACTGTCTATTAGTTTCATTGGTCTTTTCTATTTTCTTTTTTTTTTTTTAGTCTGTATTTTATTACCTTGCTCATCTTTTTTATTGCCATCCTTCTATTCATTTTGGGCACTGTATATTCTTTTTCTGGTTCCTTTAAGACAAGTTTAAATCATCTATTTGAGATTTTCTTATTTCTTAAATTAGGCCCATATTACTATAAACTTCCCTCGGAGACTGCTTTTACTGTGTCCCATCAGTTTCGAAACATTGTGTTTACATTTTCATTTGTCTGGAGGCATTTTTAAAAAATTTTGTTCTTAATGTCTTTGTTTAACTGTTGGTTGTTTAGTAGCCTGTGACTCACGAGGATGGTGTGGATAGGTGACTAGAGCACCTGGACCATGCCCCACCCCCATGATCAGGGAGGAAGGGCAACACAAAAACTACGGCTCTCCTCCATGCCTCCAACCCTGGAGAGAGATTTGGCAGTCATCCTCCTGTTTAGCGGATGTTCTGGAACTAGTAAAAGGATTTCATTTCTGTATAATCTATGTGTCCTTTAAATCACCATTTTTTTTTGGCTGCTCCCCAGTGTGGACGAGTTTGTGCTTGGGCCCCTAAGTGATACCGCTCCCTGATGCAAGTCTTTGTGTTGAAGGTTGTGTTTCCATGAATGTGTCTCCATGTCCCCTATCCATTTTTATGTGGCCCCTCTCTTGTTTGTTGTGCAGAAGCTGTTCAATCAGCCTTGAGCTCTTCCTCAGGAGAAATTTCTTGGTTTAGGGGTTAGATTTCATATCTCCATGGAGGAGGCAAGTTCAGTGTTTTCCTATACCATCATCTGGGACCTCTTTCCAATATTTTGTGTCTTTAGATTAGTTACATGTAACATAATTATTGTTCCTTTGAATACTTTTAACAATTCTTATCACAGCCTTGGGTAGTTTTCTCACATGCATGTACTGATTACTACTCAGCTGAAGATCTAAGAAAATAGTTTTCAGATCTCTGGAATTCTCTCTCTGTGGAGTGGCCTCCTTTCTGGTACTATGTTCTGCAAACTACCTGTCTTAATCTTCCAAGACTTTCAACTTTATCTCCTGGACTCAGAGGGCTTAATATGCTTTGCCTGGGTTATCCTTCCCTGTGCTGCCATAATCTGGACAACTGTAGGGCTTGCTTCTTTTGTTTCTAAACTTTTTGTAATCACTGTGCTATAATAAATGATGTCCATATTTTGTCTAGATTTTTTATTGTTTCAGGTAAGAGGGCAAATCCAATTTTTGTTATTCCATCCTAGTCAAAAGTAGAATTTCTAGTCAATGCACATTTAAGAGGTAAAAACACTTTGCATAGGAGGTCCAGGAGTTAAGTCTCAGTCTTTATATGGGTATATGATCTGCTTTTTGACATATAATTTATATACTCTGAAGTACCCAAATATTAATGTATACTTTGATGCATTTTACCTATGCGTAAATAAATTATTCCAGGGATGGAAGGATGGTTCAGTATCTGTAAATCAATCAACATGATACACCACGCCAACAAAAGTAAAAATCATATAATCATTTCAATAGATACAGAAAATGCATTTGAAAAAATTCAGCATCTATTGTTTTATAAAACCCTCAATCAAGTGGGTACAGAGGGGATGTACCTTAACGTAATAATAGCCATATATCACAAACCCGTAGGTAGCATCATACTCAGTGGTGAAATGCTGAAATCAGATCAATATATAGAACAGTTAATTTACCCTAAAAGAATTTATCTCACTCCTTCCCAGTTAGTACCCACTACTCCTACCCTTTATAAGTAGCACTATTTTAACTTCTATCACCAAAGATTATTTTTATTGTGTTTAAATTTCAAATGAATGAACTTATATTTTATGTACCTTCTGGTGCAAAGCATCTTTGACCTATATGGTTTTGAGATCCACCTATTGTGTTGTGTGTATCAATAATTCATTCATTGCTAATTGCTGAGTGCTAGTCTAGTATATGTCATGACTTGTTTATCCATTTTTCTTGTTGATGGTCATTTGGATTTTTCGAGTTTGGGATTTTGTGAATAAATTGTTATAAATATTCTTGTATTCTGCTATTATTATAATAATGTCATTTGGGGGGAGTCAAGGGAAGAAAACTTTTTGTTGAATTTAGTCTTTGGTAGTAACTTATGCCATTTAGAACCATTTGATCTTAACTATCTATTTATAAGGCATTTCTGCATATCACCAATACAGTCATCATATACCTTATACACAAAGATAACCCAAATTATTATATATTTTGAATGGACTAATCTCCAAAGAAAGGTTTTTTAATGGTACTTTGTGCATGCCATCATACTCACTCTAATATAATGTGATTTAATTAATAAAATTAATATTTCATTAATACTATGGGCTAATCTTTCTTATCACTTATTAAGCACTGTTAATGTTAAAGCTATTTTATCTTACAACAGTTTTAAGAAGTAGAAAATATTATTCTTATGTAACTTGTGAAATAACTGAGAGTGACAAATGTTAAGTGAGTTGTCCTAGATCACACAGCTAATAAATAATGTTGCTAGAATTTGAATTCAAGTTGGTTTGGCTTCAGGACCTAAGATTTCTTTAACAAAGCAGAATTATTAATAGTTACTGCTTATAGAAGAACAGCTAATTTATATGTAGTAGTTGAACTTTCCTGATTCTATTACTATGATTTTGAATTATCAAGTTAGTACTTTTAAGTTAAGAATATATCATGACTCCAAATTTAAGTTTCAGCAAGAGGGCTATGTCAATAAAGTTATACACTTGTTCACACAGCTGTTTTCTGTTGTTTCGTTTTGTTTTTTAGTAGTTCAGAGATTTTGATAGATTGATGTCAGTCTTATAATAGCTATCATGCATCTTCAGTCAGGCTATGTCAGTTTAAACCAATCCTGATTATGACATCTTCAGATATCATCATACTCACAATGAATGCCTCTTAACCAAATGATTTTTTTTAATGAGGAAGAAAGCAATAAAACAATTTTATTCCTCAAGGATTTTTTAGTTTTATATCAATGACTAATTTTAGTTTCTATGAAATTATTAAAAGTGTCTGTATGTAAACCATTTAGTTGTGATCTTATTCTGTCAATTCAATCAGTTTATGGTAACAATACTATAATAATCATGAAGGACAGATAGCAAAGTGAGCACACACTAATTTCCTACGACACTAACAGCCTGATGATTATGGAAATTGCAAATGAAGCTCTGAAATTGCAGGAAGTCCATTACAAGGATGTATGGGATGGAAATTTGTAAAAGCATTTATTTCAACTACATGTGTAAGTCAGAATAACCCTGTCAGCATTTAAGCATATGTTTTCCAGGGTTATGGCTTGACCATTTAAGTGTTTTGTAGGGGAGATCTTAAAGTGCAAGCATCTAAGCTCACCTTGAAAAATAGACTCACACATATAATGTAATATAAGTTGGTTTCAGCTTTAAGCCAAAAATATATGATTAATAGTTCTACAGATTGGTAAGGAAATAATTGAAGATCATCAATGATTTAGGCAATGAGCAAGCAGTAGAATTGAACATAGTTGGATATAGATCATAAAGTGAACTTAACAAGTTAATGTACGTTTAGAATGAAATAATAGTATTTCATTTGGTTTTAAGAACCTTTTCTTCCAAAGAGAAATAAAGGAGAGAAATAAGAGGAGGTAAAGAAATTAGACATGGCATAAAGAATCCTAAAAATTCAGAGGGGAATTCTATGAACTAGTGGAGAGGGAGTTGAAATGAATGAAGAGTTAGGGCAGATGTTTTGAGTACTCCCATTTCTGTCTCCTACCACTGGGTAGCCCTCAGCATAGTCCATAACTCTTCTGATGTATATAGACTCCACATTCACAAAAGGTAGAGGCTGTAGTAAATGAGGCCTAAAAGCTCTCTACTTCTGATGCAGTGACTGATTTTCCTAATTATTTGGAGCACAGATCAGAATGCTTTTCATTAAGGAAAAGGGAAAAGAAACAGGTTTAGTTCTCTAGCTTGTGGGAAAACATATGTGCTTCTTTCACATAGAAGGCTAAAGAAAACAGGAAAATCATTTTACCCTGCCTTTTGGTCAACTGATTGTAGCTTAGTCTACATCAGGCATATCTAACCTGCAGCCCAGGATGGTTTTGGATGTGGCCCAACACAAATTCTTAAAACATTATGAAAGTTT
Organism: Lyroderma lyra; assembly: GCA_004026885.1. NCBI lineage: Eukaryota > Metazoa > Chordata > Mammalia > Chiroptera > Megadermatidae > Lyroderma > Lyroderma lyra. Next base: position 14,660 of record PVJL010018095.1, read on the forward strand.
TTTTGTGTGTGACCTTTTTTAGCTCATCAGCTATCTTTAGTGCTAGTGTATCTTATGTGTGGCCCAAGACAGTTCTTCCAATGTGGCCCAGGGAAGCCAAGAGGTTGAACACTGCTAATCTACATAATGAAAACTGGACAGTAGGGTCTTATACTATCTGGTTTACTTGTAAATTACCCTTGCAAAATTTCTTAGAGCAATTTTGCCATTGGCATTATAGAAACAACCCTAATCTTACTTAGTAGTTTCTGAATAAGCTATTTCTGGGCATTATGGAAGAAGTTCATATTTAATTAAGAATATTTATAAGAAGAATATTTTCAAAGTTTTACTTCATTAACAAATCTGAAGTATACTAAAATTAAAATAAGCCTTCTATTAAAAGAGTTCCTTTTCTTTTTTAATGTTTCTTTTACTCAAAGTGGCAGGTACACTTTATTTATTAGCTAAAACAGCGATTCTCAACCTGTGGGTCGCGACCCCTTTGGGGGTCGAATGACCCTTTCACAGGGGTCACCTAAGACCATCGGAAAACACATATCAGATATTTACATTATGATTCATAACAGCAGCAAAATTACAGTTATGAAGTAGCAACAAAAATAGTTTTATGGGGGTCACCACAACATGAGGAACTGTATTACAGGGTCGCAGCATTAGGAAGGTTGAGAACCACTGAAAAGAATATTGATAATTAACTATTGTTATTTCAAGTTCTTGAAACAGGGAATATAGCAGCAAACCATTTTAGAGAAGATTTCAGCTTGCATAAAGTATACATAATAGTGTGGTCCATATATTATTTAAAAATAAATCAATAACATAGTTTCAAGCAGTGGTATATGTAAACAATGGCCAGTCACTCAATAGGAGTGTTGGTAATTTCAGATAAGAGCAGTCTGAGACAGATTCTCTGAGGAAGTACCTGGGAACTGAGATCTCAGTGAAAGGAGGAAGTGAGCTAACGCAAGGTCAGAGGTAAGGCTTTCAAGCAGAGGATACAGCAGAGACCTGGAGGAAACCGTAAGCTTGGTCTGGTTGAGGTGTGAGAGAAGGTCACGATGGCTAGCGTATAGTGAGGAAGTGGGGAAGTTCTCTGAAACTTAGTTTGCTGAGCTGTAAAATAGAGATTATAACATCACCCTCACAGAGTGGTTAAGAGAATGGGAGCACCTACAGCGTGCCAATGCCTCTGCTGTGAACTACGAATACATGCCCCTAGTCCATGAAAAAGACCTGCTTCATGTTCATTACATGATTTTTATAATTATACTCTTTTCTTCTTGAATAGATGACGTTTACAGTAATACTTGCAAAACATTTTCTTGTTTTGCATGTATTAGATTCTTAGATTTTTGAAGAAGTGGACAGAATTTCTGGTTAGTATTTTATGTCTCTGGCCATTTTCCAGTTAATGTAGCATTATCTCTTTATGACTGATCCTGAATTATAAAATAATTATTGTTGAGACTGGTTGTCAAAAACAAAGATAGCTACTCAGATTCTGAAAGTACCCTTGTCAAAGGAAGTTCTATTTAGGAATATTCTTCCTGAAAATTTTAAAATAATATATTCATAAGTACTTGAAGAATTGCAGTATATTCTAAGTCTATAATGCAATAGTTATATATATATTATATATATTAATATTATATAATATATCCTGAGAGTTAGCATAGAGCATATTATTTTAACACATTTGGAGTCACATTATATAAACCTAGAATTGTAACAGCTTAGAGGCAGAAGGTACTTTAGAGATTATCTAGTCTATTAATTTCACATTTCATAAACTATATTCCAAAGAAGATTTCAGTAGATATTAACAAGCATTACACACACACACACACACACACACACACACACACACACAGAGTTGTAAAACAGGATTTTTAAAGTTTTGTGGCTTTATTTTTCTGTAGGACTTCTCAGAGCTTTCATGTGCTAATATACATACATTGTGAATTCCCAAGTAAAGAATATAATTTATAGCATTTCTCAAATTTATTTAACCATTACCATATCATCACTCCCAACTCATGAAACAGTTTTGTTTTTGTTTTTTTTTATTGTTAGACTTATTGGGGTGACATCTGTTAGCAAGGATTACATAGGTTTCAGGCATACAATTCTACAGTGCATTGT
>PVJL010018096.1:0-16742 GCA_004026885.1 Lyroderma lyra
CGTGTGTGAACCCCGGCTGCGTGTGTGTGAACCCCAACTGCGCGTGTGTGAACCCCGGCTGCGCGTGTGCGAACCCCAGCTGCACAACACAAGAAAACCGTCGATGCCCAACGCTCTGCCCGCACGCCGGCGCCCTGGTCCTCGTTTCCTTGACTCCCGGACTCTGCTGTAGCCGCCGTGTCTGTCGGAATTTCCAGCCCGAACGCCGACGCCAAGGAATGAGTGTCACCGGCTCGGGGTTCGCGGCGCCAAGTCGCCTGCTGTGCAGCAGCCCCTGCAGCAGAGGAGCTTGTGGGCAGCAGCCCCCGCGTCCTGCCCCGCCGGGAAGATGGCCATCGCCCGTGGGACACAGGGTCGGCCACGCCCGTGCTGTCCACGGCTCGTTTTCAGTCCTCTGGGCGGTGAGGACGCGGAGCCCCGGGCAGTACTGGGTGGGCATCCCGGGCTTTTGCCGAGCGGCAGCCGACAGGGCAGAGGCACGCGGGACTGACCGCTCCCACGCAGACGCAAACACCCACGTCCACGGCTGTTGGTTAAAGGACTCTCCCCCTCCCCCCGCCCGAGGGCTCAGGAAGCCACGGAACGCCGCGGGCGTCAGGCTCGGTGGACGTCACCCGTTACGACGCACACGGTCCCCAGGACGGCAGCTCCCCGTAAGGAGTCGCAGCACATCCGCCCGAAGGACGACCCGGATGGAAACGGAGCGCCTGCGCGTGCCTCACGGCCTCCTGGACTCCAGTCGCAATTCGCTGTCGCATTTCGCTGAGTTTCCCGGTTAAATGGCAACAAGGAAGCACGTGTGTCCACCGGAAGGCTCCGGGGTGCCCCTCGCCTGCCGTCCCCACAGGAGCTGACATGGGACAGCGTGACTGTCACGCGTGCCGTGAGCCTGGCCCGGGGTCGGCGTTTCCCAGCACCGAGGAGGAGTCGCTGGGGAACGGCTCTGCGCGCCAGACCACGTGGGTCATTCCAGAGGTCAAAGGCAAAGGTCACCCGGTTCTCGCGTTCTGCCTCTCGGCCTGATGAGGGCGGAAAGCGGGCGTTGGAGCCGACACCGGGCTTCGTCCGGCACAAAAGCGTTGGCCCCGCGAAGGCCGCCCGGGGGCGCTCGTGTGTTTTGGAGCTGCGGCCGGTTCTGGGTTTTCTTCCGGAAAGGTGGTTGGTCCTCCCGGCCCCTCGCCCGCCGCCCAGTTTCCCGGCGTTTGTCCCGGCCTTTGGCGCGGCCACCAGGCAAACGCGCCCCTGATTTCCCGACCTCCCGGTGCACTTGTGACACACATCGGGGTACACACGGGGCCCTCGCATCCGTCATGGCCACCACCTGCAGGGAGGACACCACGGCCCTCATGGACCCACGGGAAGGACACTGTGACCCTCGTGGACCCGCAGGAAGGACACTGTGACCCTCGTGACCTCACGTGAAGGACACTTGTCCTAAAACAGTGTTCCCGGCCACGTGGCAGTGCCAGCGCTGTGCGTCTGGTTAGTGGAGTCCACGCTCACGTGTCCGGCACCGACCCGCCACCACGGGCGCTGGGGCGTCTGCCACACTTCCTCCTTTTGTTGTCCCGTAGAGCACGGAAACGTCCAGAATAACCTGTTTTTAGAGGACCCAGACCGACCGTCCACGTTAAGCTGCTGCAGCCTTTCGGAGCTCCGCTGCTCGGGGCGTCGGCGGGGCCGTCTCGGCTGCAACTGCTGCTTCTGCCTGGTGACCGGGAGCATTGCTCCGCGTTTGGGGACCGTGGACCCGAACACTAAGAAACCAGCGTCACACGGTCCACGTAGGGGTCGAAATTCCAAGGCTTTGCCGCATGGCCCGGAGCTTTGCCCGGAAGCACCGTGTTTGCTGCGGCCGTCGAACCAGGGAGAGGGGAGTCTCAGCGCCGATGGGGAATAGAGTCACGGACACCAGGAGGCACACCTGTCACCGACCGGGCACGGCTCCTGCGTGGGAACTTGCACTTCCGGACGTGCTACCTCCTTGTCAGAATTGGGGCCGCGCCGCCCCCTCACCCTCCTCCTGTGCCTTTTCTCCTTTGGCCACGCGATCGCCCGGCTTTAATGAGCAAGAAACCGAAGGTCCCGGCTGTCAGCGGTGCTTCCTACGCGGCGCTTCTTCCAACGTGAGACACGCAGAGGCCGTTCTTCGCCCACAGGAGGGGAGGACCGGCTCCGGCCCAAGGTCAGGGCTTGCCCGACCCTTGCGTGCACCGTGCTGGACCGTGCTGGACCGTGCTGGACCGTGCTGGACCGTGCTACACGATGAGATGTTTCTGTGATCTCCTTTTCTCCAGCTCGTCAGCCAGCGTTACAGTTGGGGTACTTTACGTGGCCCAGGACAGTTCTTCTTCCAACGTGTGTGGCCCGGGGACGCCACACGGCTGGACACCCCTGTAATCATCCCAGTTCCAGCTGCGCGTCTCACTGTCCCGCTGGCCCTTCCCACACGACTGCTGCGTTTCTGAGGAACTGTCATTTAGCAAACAGAGTCGGCTCCACCCAGGTCACTTGGCCACTGAGCTTGTACCTTGTAATCATCTCAGTGACGGCACCAGTGACGGCAGCGTCTAACTTGATCGCCCTAAGTGGTAGGTCTGTCACCACCCGCGTTGTACAGCACGGGCACAGGCGTGCGGAGGTGCAGGACGGGCCGGAGACGCTCTGGTCCGTGCGCGGTGACGCCCGCGTTGTCCCCCAGCGGCCGGGTCCCTGGGGCCCCACCCTGTGATGCGGCCGGTGCTGACAGGTCCCCGCTCCGTGTCTCTCTGTGCGTTGCCAGGAACCGTCCCTCCGTTCACACCGACTCGCTGCGCGGACGCTCCTCAGCAGCCCGTCCCTCAGCCACACTCCTGACTGACCGAGGTCACGTCCGTGTTGGCGCTGGCTCTCGGGCTAGAGAACTGGCGACTCCTCCCAGCGAAACGCCTGCAGTTTCGTGCGCCGGGTGGCATTCCGTCACTCTCAGTGTGCCGTCACTCTCAGTGTGGAAGCCTAACGCTGGAACTTTCCGTCACGGATGTGCAAGGCAGGAGGAGCCCGCGGGCGATCCAGGCGCTGCTGCAGGCACGTCGCCGGCTCCTCCACACGCCCCCACGGCGCGCAGCGGCGGGCGCGATGGCACCTGTCTGTGCCCGGGGCCACGCCATGCTCTGTGCGTGCCTTGTTGTCACGTCTCCGACGTGCACTGTCCTCTTCTCGTCAGGAGCTGCACGGGGGGAGGAGCTGGGTCATTTCCATCTTCCATCCCTGGGACGGTGTTTGTCCATCTTCCTGCTACCAGTAATGTGGATTGCTAACCTTTGAGTGTTTGGGGGAAACGTTTCTCTAAAACTCTTGGGGTTTTGGTTGTTTTGGGGGGTTGTTTTGTTTTTGGTTTCTGTTTTCTATTGGTTATTGTTTGGGGAGAGCTATATGTGACAAGTAGCAAGGGCGTGACCCACATCAAAGTCAACGTCATGGTGACCTGGGGGCGGGGCACTGGGGAGGGGACACAGGAAGCGTCAGTCACGTTGGTAGCTTTCCTCTTAGGCTGGTGACAGTTCCCCACAGCTGGTTTCTGTGTTATTCTTTGTCTCTTCTTAAACGTTTGCAACTTTCGTCATTTTACAACAAAGGCAGAGAGGGTCACCCAATAGGGACACGTGCAATGCAGTAGGGACACAGACAACGCAGCAGGGACACAGACAACGCAGCAGGGACACAGACAACGCAGTAGAGACAGACAACGCAGTAGGGACACAGACAACACAGTAGGGACACAGACAACGCAGTAGGGACACAGACAATGCAGTAGGGACAGACAACGCAGTAGGGACACAGACAACGCAGTAGGGACACAGACAATGCAGTAGGGACGCAGACAACGCAGTAGGGAAGACACTACTAGCCAGGGGCCCGGCTCCCGGACTCCGCTCTGCAGCAGCCAGCCGTCCACATGGGGCTGCTCCGCCCAGGCCTCTGGCCTCGACTCGGAAAGCATTTTGCTGGACCAGGGCCCCCCGCCCCCCGTTCCAGGAAATCGTGTTTTCTGGGAACACGCCGCTTGCTCGTGGGTGTGCTCGTCGGGGGCCTTCGCCCCACAAGGGCAGAGCTGAGCACGTTGCAGCAAAGACTGTGTGGCCTGCAGGGCCGACGGCGTTTGCTACCTGAGGTTTCTGCAGAAAACGTTTGCTGACCCCGGAAGAGGAGACTCGGCCCCCCTCGGCGCCAGCGTTGGATCATTCCGGGGCTCAGCCCCGCCCGAGACCTGTGCACCGGGGGCTCCGTGCCGACCGTTTTAGGTAAATGTGTAGACGCAGACGAGGGTGTTAAAATCAGCCAGCAAAGCCCCTCACTGGTGTCCTGGGGGCCGTGGTCACAGCCTCTTCCCCGGAAGCAGCACGCCCTGGGCCGGAGGAAAGGGGGCCCGCGGGCGCCACGGCCGGCAGTCACGGCGCTGGGCGGTGCGGCCGCGTCTGGGGACAGTTTATTTGGTAGCTCGCACAGGGACACTTCGGAAGATTGTCCCTGAGCTTTCAATAAAGCGTCCCCTGTGAAGAGAGGACCCATTCCTCTCCGCAGCGCAGTTCGCCCACCGAGAGCAGCGCGTGACCCAGGTCGGGACGGAGACCGCGAGAGTCAGGGGGCGAGGACCGGAGTCCGGTTCCAGGCCTGGGGCCTCGCTGAGCCTCCGCTTCCTCCTCTGAAATGGCACCGGGCTGGCGTGTCCCTCGTCGGGTTGTCACGCGGACTCCATGTGACTCACGGCACGGCGTCGCACGTGGTGCTGAGTCGGCGTCGGCCGTTGTCACCGACGCGTTGAGACACGACGCAGAAGGCGAGCACGTCGTGCCTGGGCCGGCTGGGACTCACGGAGGCGACGGGCGGACGGTGGAAGGCACCGGGCCGGCCCAACGCGTCGGCACCGGGGAGAACCAGGCAGCCAGGCCGCCGTGCGGTGGTGCCACCCACGCGGGGCACGGAAGGCCCCCTGCCGTGGAGCCCGTCACTCCGCGCTGTTTGGAAGTCCCCGACTGCCCCGTGGGAGACACAGAAGCATCTCTTCCTGCCTTCACACCTTTGACACAAAACGGTGACGCGGACACAGCCCGTGAGTCGTCACCAGAGCGCAAACAGCCATGACCAGGTGACGTCCCGCTTGTGGCGTGGCTGATACTGCACGGCCCGCGGGCTTCCTCGCTGGACGTCACTGCCCCACAGACACACCGCACCAGCCACACGCACAACTTTACGTTTTCTACGAGTCACACTAAAGACGGCCAAAGGAAGGAATTATTTAACCCAAATACGTGCTAAGTCACGTTTCAACATGGAATTCGTACAAAATTACACGAATGAAATCCGTAGCATTCCTTCTTCCATGCTAAGACTTGGGCGTGGTAGGTATGTGTGTGACACTGACAGCGCCTCCGGGGGCGAACACTGCCGGCTGGGCGGGCACACGTGGCCAGCAGCTGCCGCGGGGTCCAGGCCGGTCTCCAACACGCCCAGGACTTGGCATAGAAGTCACGGAGCAGAACACCACACTGCAGGGGTGGGGACCACGGCGCACAGCAAGGATGAAAGCCATCTGCCACCGAAGGTTTAAACCGCGCCAGGACAGGATACCTGACCTCCCGGGCTGAAATAAAGGGCGAGGACCTAAGCTCCGCGCCGGGAGGACTTCTGTTAGGAGGAGGCTCCCGCGAAGTAGCTAAGGTTGCATCACTGGGACTTGCAGCTGAAGAAATTGAATTGATCCTCCTTAGAAATTGTAATTAGGTTTTCTTTTATTTCTTTCATCCGTATGTTGTGATTTAGCAAAAACCTACGCAAGAGTGTTCCTGGGAGCTTTATTCATCACAGCCACACCCCGAAACACTCGTAACTCAAATACCTTTCCAAGGTAGAGTGACCAGACACGGCGGCCACAGCACGGAACACAGCTCCACGATGAGAAACACCCTTAAGACGTGCAGCATTGGGGAGCTCGCAAGGGAAATCCGTGAGTGAAACAAGTCCACCTCCAATATGGATGGTACATGATTCCCTTTATACAACATTTTCAAAATGACAAAATCATAAAGATGGGGAACAGATTAGTGGGGGCTGGTTGGGGAGAAGTTGGGTGTGGGTACAAAGCAGGTGCACTGAGAAAGTCCTTCAGCAATGGTACAATTCTGTCCTAAGGGTGTAGTTACATGAATATACACACGAGACACAACTGCGTAGAACTTTACACCCCACACACGCACGCATACGTGCACACACATATATGCACACACTCACACACTTGCACACACACGTGCACATGCATGCACACTCTTACATGCATGCATATACTCACGCACACAGATGTACACACTCGCACATGTACACACGCATGCACGCTTACTCACACATGCACACACATGCATGCACACTCACATATACACACATGCACACGTGGTTGCACATGCACAAACATGCATGCACACATGCACACACAGGTGCACACACATGGAAACATGCACGTGCATGTGCATATGCATGCATGCACACACGTGCACATGAGCATGCATATATACATGCACGTACACACGTATACACGAGCACACACACGTATACACATGCACACACATATATACATGCATGTACACACGTATACACAGCACACACACATATACACATGTGCACGGATATATACACACACATATACACAAGCACACACACGTATACACACGCACACGCATGCACGCACACATCAGGTTGCCTGCAAGGCTGCCGAAGCCAGGTGAAGCTCTGTGGGTTGTACCCGTGCCGGTGTCTTGGCTTTGGTTAAGGCCGGGTGAACAGGGTATAGAATCACCCTGCTCGTTTGGTAATATTGGTCAACTTCCTCTAAATTCATACTTTTTTGTTGTTTTTCTAAAAGAAATCATAAATCTATTGTGTTTTATAAAATATGTTCTGACTGCACTGTGGAGGAAAAACCAGAGAGGACGAAACGAAGGTCTAGACGAGAGAAAACGAAGACCTGCGTCATGGCGATGGAAGGTGGGGAGAAGCGAACGACGTCAGCGGTGCTTGGAAGAGGCCAGACGCCATGGGGCGGAGCGCGTGGTGAGCACGTGCTCGGACGGCGTGGGTTCAAATCCTGGCTCTGCCACCTATGGGCAAAGTGACTCACCTGCCACACCTTAGTGCCCGTCGGTGGCGTCGCAGTGACCGTACTTCCGTGTGAGGTGATTGGGAAAGGCAAACAATTCAGAAAGCACTTAGAAGAGTTCCTGGCACGTGACAGGTGCTCAGAAACCGCTGGCTTTTGCTAGTCCTGCGTGTGACCGCTCCAAAGTAGAAAGAGGACAATTGTTCACTGTCTTTAGTTCAAAGTCCTCATGAAAAGAAAGCTCTTCAGGGAAAGCAAGAGCCGCCTGGCAAAGCTGGGCGCCCCAAAGCCAGCTGCTCAGAAGAGGTGTCCCAGACGCCCCCGTCTTCATCCGGACATCAGCCCCTGTGCGACAGGCTGTACGCTGCTGCCACAGGGCGCCCACTCCCACTCCCAAAAACCCACCGTCAAGCCAGGGCCGGGGGGGCAGCCACGCCACCTGTGCCCCGTGACGGTCTCTCTGCTCTCCTTAAACCTACGACTGAATCTGTCCTTTTTCAGGCACGTCACGCTCTCAGGCCACACGTGCAACCGTTGCCTTTTCGTTTGGGGTGTCCTTTCCCCAAGGGGAAACACTGGTGGCAACCAGGGCCGAGGCTCAGAATGCGAGTCTAACTTCAAGCTGAACGCAGGAACGTGGCACCAGCGGCGTGCATGTCCGGGGCTGTGCACTGCCTGGCCCCACGAGGGCCACCTTCCTCCCGGCCGTGAAACCTCCACGGTCGTCTGTGACTCGGAGCCGACACACGTCGTACAGAGGACGAGAATGAAAAACCAACCGTCCCCTCCAAGAAGCGGGACTTGACGGGTGGCCCCGTGTGTAGCATGCGGAATGCGTCGCAGAGCCCCGTGATGGCCACGTCAGGGCCCCGTGTCCTATTTTGAGACGTGGCATTCCGCCTGATGGGCACGCGCCTGCCCCTCACGACGCCTGCCCGGGGCTCCGTGTCCCAGGTGGCGAGGGGAGGCGGGCCGGGGGCCGTCGTCGTTTCTGTCGTTCTTCTTAGTCACGTGCGGACGCTCGGCCGTCAAAGGCGCCTTGTTCACTGCTTAAGAGATGTCAGTCCCCTTGCTTGTACGGCAAATGTTGGGGCAGAAAGACGTTCCAGCTGAGGTGGACCCCGGCGTCTTAGGAGAAGGGGGTGTCGCGTCCGGACTCCCGGGCGCGTAGGAGAGCAGCTCTCGCGGGCATTCAGGCTTTTCCTGGTGCGCCCCAACCCTGCCGAGCGGCGGCGTCCACACAAGCCACCCCCGAAGCGGAAGCCTCGCTCCTCTGCCCTCGGAGCACGACGACAGACCGCAGGGCGGACCCCACCAGCCGGAAGCAGCCGTCACTGACTGATCGGGGGGCCGGCGCGTGGACCTGCTGCTTCTCCCGAAGCGTTTGGAAGCCCCTGCGGGGGGAACGAGAGGCACTCGTCCTTCGGCGCACAGCGCTCGGGGGCAGCAGACCGGAAGAGCTGCCCGTCGATTCTTTTCTTGTTACTTTTTAACGAGAAAATACACCCGAGAAGCCAACCAACGACTGGTCACCATTGTTTGCAGGAGGGGGCGAGGGCTGTGTCCGCCCCCGTCACCCTCCCTGTGAGGAAGACACACCGGCTGGCCCCTCCGCAGCCTCTGGCTGGGCTCTGTCCCCTGGTTCCAGAAGGAGGCGGCGTCCGGAGCGCAGGGACAGAGACGCGGGTGGACGTGGCTGGGGGCGTGCAGGGAGCCGCCGGGTCATGTGCAGCCGTGACGCCGTCTTCCGAGCCGTGAGTCGGGGGGATCGCATGGGCTTTCGGGCACGATGCCCCAGGTCACCTCCGGGGAAGCGTGGTCAGCGAGCAACGCACAACGGCAGCCAACAACCACCACGGCCTGTGCAGGGACACCCGGCGGGAAGGGCTGAGCTCCAGGGCGGGGGCCCTCGTCGGCCCCCACGTGCCTGGGACCAGGCCTCCTGCACCAGCCCCCCGCTACCTGACCTCGACCAGCCCCCCGCCACGCGATCCCCAGCCCCTGCTAGGCCGTACGGAATCCCCGTGCGCGATCATTTCCAAACCTCGACTCGGCAGGCGCTCCCACCAGCTCGGTTCGTTGGGGCCACGCTCAGCCAACACATTTGGGGGCGTCCCTAGAGCAGAGCGCCCCGAGGCCAGACGCCCTCCCGTGTGACGAGGAAGCGTGGTCTGTGCTGACCCGCAGGTGCCATCGACAGGACGCGATCTTGCTGGGCACCGGCACGTGCTGGCACATGTCCCCAGGCCTCGGCCCACCCTGCTGGGAAGCGCACAGTCTGAGGGGTCCCCGGGGACACGGGACTTTGGGGTCAGCACTTCCAAGGGGACACGGGGACGTGCGATCCCACACGCTCGTGAGAAAGGCCCGAGTCTGCTGCTCGGCTCAGCCGGCCGCTCGTGGGGGTTCACGGGGTCCTGCTCTGCGGGTGCCCGTGTGCGGCCCGTGTGATCCCCGACGTCAGAGCCGCTGCAGGCGCCCCCACTCGCCCGGGAGCCTCGTCCTCCCGCGCCAAGTCACACCACCGCGGGCCGGGGCGCGCCGGGAGGGCGCTGGGGACCCTTCTCTCGTGTGGCTCCTCCACTGCCCCAGGCTTGGCCGACGCCGGAACCGTCCTGCAGAGGCCCAGGCCGTGCGTGGAGGGCAGTCAGGGGCGGGGGGCACCCACGTCCCCGTTCTGAACGGCTCCTTTGTCCCCCACGAAGTCCGCACCACCCCGTGTGCTAACCGTCGTCGGGTCCCTGCTGAACGGACTCGCCGTGAGCCGGTCACACTCTGCGGAGACAGATGGGGAGAGGCTGGGACACGACGGCACGGGGCCGAGGGGACGGGGCTGCCGAGGGGACCGGACAGGACAGACGAGCGTGGCCCAAACCCACGGTGAACGTTTAAATGGACAAACTCGTTACGGTGAGGACGCACGGCCACGAGCCCTCGCCTCGCACACACGTGTCCCGCCGTGGCTGCCGCTGTCCCAGGCGGGTCCGGAAGTCCTCTGTCCTGCACGTCTCAGCTGCGCTGTCCTGGCCGCCTCGACGTCCCGGATCGTTCCAAACGTCGACCTTTCGTGGTCGTGTGGACCTTGGGGAGGACCAGGGGTCACGCGGTGCCAGATCCGGTGACTGAGGTGAGCGAGGACACGTGACACGTTTTACTGGACAGAAGTCACCACCCCAGAGGTGACGTGGGACCCGAATCGATTCAGGTGATCACAAAGGACGACGAATGTTCACGTCTCGGATCGGCCACAGTAACAGTCACGTTGCTCCAACGAGCATCTTGGGGGGGACTCGTGGCCGCGTGTCCTTCGCTGTAACTTTCGTGCAAACACCGTATCTTCCGATCACGCCTCGGAAGACATTTCAGCAGTTTCCAAAATTTGTGCCTGAGCGGGGCAGACTCGGGGGGACCCCGGGACCCGGTGGGGGGCACCCCGAGGTCTGCCCGGGAGGTGACCATCACATGTGCCCGTGGAAACCACCCCCCAGTCAAGTCAGCTCTTCAACAGCCCGGTACCTTCTCCCGCGACGCCTTCTCGTCGGTTCTCCTCCTTCCTTACCCGAGAAGGCAGCCACGGGTCCACCATCGGTCAGCACGGAGCCACGGGTCCACCATCGGTCAGCACGGAGCCACGGGTCCGCCGTCGGTCGGCACGGAGACGCGGGTCCGCCGTCGGTCAGCACGGAGCCACGGGTCCGCCGTCGGTCGGCACGGAGTGGTTCCGCCCGTTCTAGAACCCGGTGCGCATCCACCTTGGTGCTGCAGGGCCACCTCTGGCCCCAGGACGCTGGCGGGCAGTGATCTTCCCCGTGACCGTGGAGTCGGGGTGCCGGGGCTGTTTGGGGGGACAGTGAAGGCCGGAGGTGGTGTCGGGAGTGTCGCTTCTTCCCAAGAAGGTAGCACGTTGCTCGAGAGCAGGACCCGGGTCTTCGAGGGGTCGGAGCATGCAGAGCGCACCTGCCGTCCCCGAGTCCCACGCAGTTGCTCAGGTGATGCCGTCACGTCCTCTGCATTCACACGTCCATCCACACAACAGGCACTTGCTGGTGTCCCCCGGCATGTGCCTCTGACCCCCTGGGTGGCAGGACCGTCACAGGTCAGGGGCTCGCGTCCCGAGGAGCGCACGTTTGCCTTGGGGTGACGGCCGGCCGGCTGGCAGGAGCAGAGTGGGTGCAGCCGTTCGTGTGACGCTGTGCAGGGGGACGGGGAGGGAGCGGGGGCTGCAGACCAGGCTGCGTCCGTAGGTCGTTCCAGCTGTGACCAACCTCAGGCTCCACGCCGCTCCCGGCTGCGGCGTGGCCCAGAATCGGCGTCTCGAGCCACGTTGCATGACGCGTCCCTTGACTGAGTCGTGGCCCACGGCGAGCCAGCACGGTTCCACGCCGCGGCCGTGCAGGAGTGAGGAAGGCCGGCGGCGGGCTTCCCAGGGCTTGCTGGTCGGGGGCCAGTCCTGGCGTTGAAACAGGCGGCGCCGCTTTCTGCTTCGCTGCCGCGCGTTGGAGGAAACGTCCGTGCACCTGATCCCCACGCCGGTGAGCTTCCACCGGCCGCGCCTCCGGCCACTTGACTGGGGTCAGTGGGCAGCTTTTACAGGGTGCAAGGAACGTGCTTTGCTCGACAAAGACAAAAAAAGTCGGCGTTTCTGCAACGTTTCGGGACCCACAGACTGCAGGTCCGTTCGCCGACAGCAGGGCCTGAGAAAGGAAGCTGCCTGCTCGGGGGCCGACGCCTGGGATGCGGGCAGCTCCCCGAAAACCCGGCGTGCAGTGTCCCAAGGTGACGAAGCCAACCCCCTCCCGTCCCCAGCTCTCCCGCGCTCTCAGGGCTGCCACAGCAGCTACCAGGGGACAGAAGGCTTCCGACGTGTCCCACAGATGAATGTCTGAGGCCACAGAACGGGACAGAGCACCAACGCCCGGCTCGTCCTGGGCCAGCTCGTCCCCACGCGTGGACATCAGGAACGCTCGCTCCGATCGCAGCACCAGTGAGCAGGACGCACTGGGTTTTCAATGACCACTGCCCAGCCAGACGCCAGGTCCACTCGGAGCGGCTCGTTGGGCACACAGAGGACCGGGGGCATCGAGGACAGAGAGCGAACTGGCGTCCAAGTTCACGGGTGAGAGCCACGGTGGCGGGCTGGCCGGGGCCCCTCTGCGACGGCACAGAAGGGAGCCGCCTCTGATGGGAGCGACCCGAAAGCCCGGTGACAAGGCCTCTGTCTGAACACCCCGTGTCACCGTCAGGACGATCGGGGTGCCAGAGGGGAAGGACCTCGGAGAGGTTCCCGACGTCGTTCGCTTGTTTAAAACCGAAAGCGGAGCCGAAACCGTCACCCGGCGGAAGCGGGACTGGGCCCCGGGCCACGCTCGAGTCCCCTCGTCCCTTCCGTCCCGTCCCACGTCCGCAGCCACAGGGCACGACCCCGTGCAGGGACTCGGGGTGACGAGAAGCGACAGCTGCGCTCTCAGACAGCGGTCAGCGGTCGGCGGTCAGCAGTCGGCGGTCAGCGGTCAGCGTTTCTGAGGTTACACAGAAACCGGGGAGTCTGGTCACCTCAGGACCTAAAACAGCCGAGGACTCTAGAAAGACGCGGGCGACTGGCCGACTGTGGAGAGGGCGAGGCTCCGGGCCCAGGCGCAGGTGGGGGGCCCGGCCTTCCGGCAGGACGCAGACCAGCGCCCGACAGGCAGAGCTCGGGGGCCGCGGGGGCTGCTTCCCGGTGTTAGCGCCCCACTGGCCCAGCACGGACGCGTGTGCACACACGAGCGCGTCCCCTCCGCGCCTGGGGTCCTGGGCCCCTTCCCGAGAGCAGGACCCGCGGCTCGGGCTGCGCGGAGGCTGTGTGGACGGCAGGAGCACCGCGGGCCGGGGGGTCCCGCTCACCTCACCCCCACCCGGTCGCCCACCGAACGAGAGCGATTCAGGGCCCCCCGACAACCCCTGCCCCCCAGCCTCCTCGGACTGCCGCCCCCCGCCCCCCACCGTCCTCCCGCGTGTCCCCCGCCGGGCTCGTCCCTGGACTCCCAATGACCTTCCTCAGCCGGTCGCCGCCCCGTCCATCTGACAGTGTCTGGGTGGCCTTGCCCGACCTCCCTGTCCACACGCTGCCTCCCGCTGCCCACTCTCCAGCTCCGATCGCGGCCGAGGGCGCGAGGGTCCAGCTCCTACAGCAGACACGTCGCGCTCGGGCGGAGGCTAGGGGTCCGGCTGCGTAGCCGCTGTGCCCCTGGCCTGCACCCCTGCCCTGCAACCGCACGGCGGGGCCGCCTGGACCACAGCAACTGCCCTGCCCCTCGGTGGTCACCCCCACCCCACGGGGAAGCACAGCGCTGTGTGCACGGTGAATGCCTGGGGACCTGAGAGACGGGTGGCACTTAGGACGGTGCCGGGGGCACGGGGGACCTGTGGAAGAGCCGGCGTCACTTCCGTGGCTGGTCTGTGGCCGTAGCACACGTACTCATGTCCAGCTCCAAGGAGTGTGATGGCCACGCAGGACAGGGGACGCTGCTGGTGCTAGAAGTGGCAGCCAGCTCGGGTTCACGTCACCTTTGTCATTTCTCCCCATGGGCCTTCCTGCGGAGCCTGAGACCCCAGGTCCGGCCGTGTGTCTGATTTCACCGGCCTCCAGGCAAATTCCTCACGTTAGTCCGTAGTGGACACGAGCAGCTCGGGGTGAAAGTAGGAAAACACGAACCCGCCCGTCCGGAGAGGCGATCGGGTGGCCCGCAGCCTCAGACTCACACCTGAACTTGACCATCTCACCGGCAGACACGCAGCCTGGGGAGACTCCCACGCGACCCCTGCTGCCCTGGCCGATTTGTTAAAGGACGGCCACCAGGAAGCTGGGCCACGTAAGGGCGTCTTTCCTGTGGCCCCGGGGCCCTGGGCTTGTCCACTGCCTGCCCCTCCCGCCGCCTGGGGCCATCCCGCAGCATCGATGACCCGCGCCCACCCTGGTCCCTGCTGACCAGCAGGCCGCCAGCTCCCCGCCTGGCAGAGCCACCTCCCGCTCCTCCGGGCGCCTGTCCCCGCCGCGTGCCCCCCACGGCCCCCCGGGCTGCACGGAGCTGACTGCCACACCCCGTGCCGAGGTGCCAGCACGTGACTCGGGCACCTTGTCCCAGAACGCGTCCGGGCCCGTGGACGCCCAGCCGGGCGAGTAGCCATCGGACGGCAGCCGTCTCCGCAGAAACGACGTGCTGTCAGGGCCAAGGCGGACGCCCCGGAAGGAGAGCGACTTCTCCACGCGGTTCCGTGGGCCTCGCGTTGTCCCTTCAACGGCGTCTCCCTTCTTCCTCTGCCCCCGTCACCTGCGTCCCCTCTGTGTTTCGTGTATTTTTGAACCCGTCCCCTCCACCGGCTTCAGCCCCGACCTCATTTCCGGTCTCCGCGCGGAGGCAGCACAGGACGGGCGCGCCCAGCCCGCTCCCAGCAGAAAGGCGCGAACCTGCAGGGGTAATCGGGGCGCGCCGAGCCGTGCCGCCCCCGCCCCCGCCCCCGGAACGCTGTTCCGGAGAGTTCTGCCATGCCCCCCGCTCACAGACACAGGAGACTCCCCAGAGAAAGGGCACGTGGCCTCTGACACCGGAACGCAGGAACAAGAGCTCCGCACGTGACACGCAGCGTGGGGACTTCAGCCACGGACTCGCGCGCGGGCAGTGGCTGCCGCCTCGTGTTTGCGTTTCAAACGTGACTCGGCGCGTGGTTCGTAGGGGCCAACAGCGGCCGGCGCGAGGGGAAAGCAAAGGCCCAGCAGGACTACGACGCGACTTCCGTGATGTTTTACAATAATTACAGTTTTTAAAGAGACCATTTGGCGAAGCAGAGCACGGACATGGGGGGGGGGGCGTAGAACTGCACACGAAACAATGTTACGGGGGAAGCAACCAACCAGCCACGCGGGTCAGCAGGCGGCAATCGCGTCCGTTCAAAGAGGGTCTGATGGAAGGTGCTGAGCGCCCCCCGGTTACGAGGACGCTCAGCGGCGTCTCGCAGAGCAGGTCCCGCACTGGCCAAGCCTCAGACCGAAACCAGAAACCCGGCAACTACAGCTCCCGGGACGGGGCAGCGCGGTTTCCTGCGCGCAGGGGCTCCGTCCGCGCGTCCAAGGGGCCGCAGCCGGCCGCACGACCGTCAGCCCTGATCTTTCCGGAACCCGGGAGCCGACGTGCCGGCGGGAGGCAGCCCTCAGCCCGCTGCCTCCGAGCGCAACGCAGCGAGGGAGGGACCCCGGAGCTCGGCTGGTTCTCCGGGCGCCGGGCCCGCAGTGCCAAGCAGCACACGCTCACGAGGCGGCAACGTCCTGGCCGTCGTCCTGCGGAAAACACGCCGTTCGACGCAGAGACGATGGAAGAGCCAGAAACGGTTGGGGAGCTCGTCGAACCCCGGAGAAGCCGGGTCGGCTCCCGCTCACGCTCTCACTTCGTCCCGGCGAGACGAGAGCCATAAAACCCGTTTGTGGTCGAGAACTGCGTGTTCTCACGGGATTTGTTCTTAAAACTGACTCGGACGGGTTAAACGTCGGCCACCCCCGGGGCGCTGGCCATTCGACCCCACGACCCAGAGCAACGGCTCTGCAACGGCTCACAACGCTGTTTGCTTGTTTGCTTGTTTGTTTGTTTGTTTTACGTGGGTGGCTCCCTGGCTGGGAATCGAACCCGGGCCGCGCAGGTCCCAAAGCCACTGCACCACCAGGCAGCCCCCTCAAAACGGTTCTGAACGCCCAGGGTGGGGCACAGGGGTCGTGCTGTTTTGGTCAGAAACTGCTGGACCCTCAGCGCAGGGTGGGCAGGGGCACTGTCACACTGTTCGTGTCCATCACCCGGCATGACATGGGCCCACGCGGTGACAGAGTCTCCAGACATTCACTGAGGCCGAGCGCAGCCTCTCACCACCACGCCAGCTGGTGCACAGATGCAGACGGTTCTAGAACACCCACCCCGGGGGGAGCCTGTGCTACATGGGGCCCACCCTCCAAAAGGTCATTCCGGAATTTTGGGGTCCCCCATTCTCCCAGTAATTTAGCAAGAATTCACTGGTGATTGAGAAAACGTTCTGAATGGACACAGCGAGGCTCGTCTCCTTTCCTGGTCTTCTCTGCTGAGCAGGAGGGACGCACCGCACCCCCCGCGCGGACACCGCCGCCTCCTGGCCCACGGCCGCCCCCCACAACCGCGGGTCCCGCTTCCCGGGGCCGCCACGCCCTCCTCCTCTCTCCCCAAAGAAAAGCCAACTTTTCTGGAAATTGCCACAAACCGGCATCTGCTCTGCTCGTGTCCCAGAGGGGGAGAAACTTGTTTCCGAGAACGGGCAGCAGATCCCGGCCCCACCGCACCGAAAAGAAAGGTCTGTTCTCGGTGCGCAGCGTGCGTGCCCCGGGCAAGGCGTGTGCAAGCTGGCGGTGTGCAAGCTGGCGGTCAGCAGGCCCTGCAGCTCTCACCAGGGGGCAGACGCAGCGAACCAATTACCTAATTAAGCCAATTAAGCCAATGTATAATTAACCTTGGAAGCAGAGGTGTCAACAGAGGCATAAGCCAAGGCCCCTCCTCCTGGAACTGCCTGGTGGGTTAAGCCTGGTGCTTCCCTGTCTTAAAGGCACAGGCACACAGGGGAC
>PVJL010018097.1:0-16791 GCA_004026885.1 Lyroderma lyra
GCGTGTGTGTGTGTGTGTGTGTGTGAGAGCGTGTGTGGTGGGCGGCAGGGTGGCAAATGCTCCTGCTAGGAGCTGGACTGCTTGTGTCCTGTCATACCAGGGCTACATCCCTGCAGCCCCTTCAGCAGTTTGTTCTGGGGTCCCTGAAGCCCTCGCCCAGACTTTCCTGCCTTCACTTTCTAGGTATAACAGGGGGGGCAGCAATATCTTCCCCAGTTCATAGGCTCGCTGTCTTCCCCACTGTCCTTAACAGACACTGGTTGGGCCCTGACCCTGTGCCACGCACCATGCTGGGCACTGGAGAAGCTGCCTGGCTCCCCCCGAAACGTAGGGGCCAGAGCAGGCCCAGATGCTGAGCTGAGAGGCCTTGGGCACGTCACTGCACTTTCCTGAGGCTCAGTTTCCTCATTGGTAACACGGGGGTCCCAAGGGGATCACGGAAATGTCTTACAGATGAAGGCTCCAAGTTGCGGCCCTCAGGAGGGGTTGGTCACCTTTCTTCTTACACAGTTCTTGGCACGAAGTAGCCTTACATGTTTGGAAGGAGAGAGCGCCAGAGACAAGGGCCCCACACTCCCATGGGCACGACTCCCCATTGCTGTGTCTCTTACTCCCCAGCCCACAGCTGCCCTCGGAACCTGGGGCCTGCTCTCCCCCAGGAATGCGGAGCGACGAGGCCTAAGCTCATCCCCACCCCGGGCTGCCCACCTACCATGTTGCTTTGTCCCCAGGTGGTGGGGGAGTGGAAATTCAGCAGGATTCACTGTGATATCTTTGTCACTCTGGACGTCATGATGTGCACAGCGAGCATCCTGAACCTGTGTGCCATCAGCATTGACAGGTGAGCCCAACCAGGGTGGGAGAGGTGACCTAGGCTGCCCCACCCCTGGTCCTGCAGGGACAGGCTCTATCCAGGATGCTGTGTGGCTGGCTGCGTGCCTGTGAGTCCACGTGTTTGCGTGTGCATGTATGCATGTGTGTGCACTGGTACAGAGGAGAAGGCACTTGATTCTGACTGAAGTCCTAGGTCTGTCACTTCCTACTTATGTGACCTTGGGCAGGCTGCAGACATGCTCACAGTCCTCGTTTCATTGTCTAGGAACCCCAGACGATGACAGCCGCCCCCCGGGGCTAGGGTATCTAGTGCATTTTACATCCAGCACAGGGAACATGGCCAAGGGGTTGAGGCTGTGCTCACCTTGCTAATCTGCAGCCTTGGAGCCTTTTGCTAATTTGCACACACAGGCCACGTGGGCTCCCTGAGGCCCCAGCCCTGCTCCCCCAGTGGGATTCTTGGCAGACAAAGAGAGCTGATGCGTGGGGAGCGCTGGGTAGAGGAAGGTGAGGGTCACGCATGGCGACCATTGCTATTCTTTTGTGCTGAATGGGGCTTGACCCTGGCTCTGAGGGGCCTGACTGCCCATCTGTCAACAAATGCCTCCACCTTCTGTGGGCTCAGCATGGGGATAGGGGGTGCAGCTGCAAAGGTGTGAAGGCGCAGCACCCACTGTCCTTGCTGTCTGAGGCAGGAACAGGAACAAGAGTTGGTTTAGAGTAGACAAGCAGGCTTCATGGGGCTGGGGGGATGCACGGTCCATTCCCAAGGCCTGGGGTGTCCCTGGTGCGTGCATGCTGTGCAGTGAGGGATGCTCCGCCCCGCGCCCCTGCAGGTACACGGCTGTGGCCATGCCCATGCTGTACAACACGCGCTACAGCTCCAAGCGCCGGGTCACCGTCATGATCGCCATTGTCTGGGTCCTGTCCTTCACCATCTCCTGCCCGCTACTTTTTGGACTCAACAACACAGGTGAGCCCTGCCTCCGTTTGCCACTGGCCCTGCTGGCCCCTATGCAGGACCCTGAGGGAACTGTGCCCCAGCACAGACATGGAGGGGGCGCCTTGGGGGCCCATTCGTCACCCTAGACTGAGGCCAGGCTCCGTGCTGTACCTGGGTGAGCCAGAGAGGAACCGTGGCAGCCTGGGGCCGGTGGAGTTGGGTGAGGGGTGGGGCTAATGAGTCAGGAGGTGGCCTGGCCATTTTCAACTTCGTTTATTAGATTGACAGCCCCACAGGCTGCATGTGTGTGCATGTGTGTGTGCACGCATTGGGTGGGAGAGGATCCTGGGCGTTTGTCGCCCCGACAACAGTATCTGTGTAATGAGGCTGCAGCCCCAGGGCCTGCGGAGGCCAGGCCAGGCCTCAGCCACTTGGAGCAGAAAAGGTGAACAGAAGTCAGAGGCTGGCACACCGAGGCCTGCGTGTGCCAGGAGTCAGAGCGTGTCGGACCGAGGGTGCGCCGTGCCACGCTGCCTGGGCGGCGTGAGGCTCATTCCCGTCAGGGAGGCCAGAACAGGGCAGGTGCATCTCGGGGGACAATTGCAGGACTGTAGGACACAACGAAGCCTTGGACGCGTGCGGTGCAGAACCTAACGCGCTGGGAAAGCCCTGACCATGTCCGCGTTAGCCTGGAAAGGCCTGACGTAGAGGACAGGCATCTGGTAGACCTGGATGTGCAACACCCGTGAGCTCAGCAAACAGCACCCCGTTTTCTCGATCCTGACGTTAAAGGGCGGCAGCCCTCCCCGCGATGGACAGGACAGGCTGACATACTGGCCTCCTGCCCCCCTTAGCTTGTCCTAAAATAATTTTCCGGGTCCACTTGTGTGCTCATGGGTGACAGGGCTAACGGAGTCACGAGAGAGGATTAACGGACAAGCTCAGAGGCGGCCGATCCCAGCTTAACCTTCAGCTCACGGTCATGTTTTTAAGGCTCCGACGTACGCGGCACGCTTGGTGCCCGACGTCGCCCGGCGGCCCGAGACGTCGCATCCCCGTACGCTGCTCCCCCGCGGCCGAGCCGTGGCCGGGGCCCTGCTGACCGCCGCCCCTGCTCTCCCCCCGCAGAGCAGAGCGAGTGCATCATCGCCAACCCCGCCTTCGTGGTCTACTCCTCCGTCGTCTCCTTCTACGTGCCCTTCATCGTCACGCTGCTCGTCTACATCAAGATCTACGTGGTCCTCCGGAGGCGCCGCAAGCGGGTCAACACCAGGCGCAGCAGCCGCGCTTTCAGGGCCAACCTGAAGGCCCCGCTCAAGGTCCCGGCGTCCCCCTCCCCTCCGGTGTCTGGCCCCCAGGGGACGTGTCCCCGCTCAGTGGGGGCCTGGGATCCCGCGGTGCGGGGGGCTCCAGACTTCGGGCGCTGGGAGGGCCCGTGCTGAGGCTTGGACCTCCGTGGAGTGACGAACCTCCAGGCGTGGGAGGTGGGTGGTGGGGACGCTGGCGGAGGTGACCCGGCACTGGGAGAGGCCTTGGCCTGAATGCAGCTGCTCTTGGCACCCTCCTGGGCCCCTCTCCTCTTCCCTTCCCTTCTCCATCCCTCCCTCTGGCCCTTCGGCCTCCCCTTCCCTCCCACTGATGCCCCCATCTCACCTCTCTACCCTCCACACGTTCCGTCCTTCCCTCCCCTGTGCTCCCCTACTTCTCTGTCCATCCCCTCACTTATGTCCGATGAGTTGTCCCCTCTGTTGTGTCCCCTCTGTGGAGGATGGGTATGAGCCTAAAAGGGACGAGAGCTTTGGGCTTAGACACGTCAGGTTCAAATCCTGGCACCACCTTGGGCAACTTGCTTACCTTCTCTGAGCCTCAGTTTCCTCGTAGGTTAAATGGGAATCACAATTCCGACCTCACAGGGGGGTCTTGAGGATTCTCTGTGACAGAGATGTGCCCGAGTGGCCATTTGTCCCTTGTCCCGCCCGCCTAGCCTCATCACAGCACCGAGGGTCTCCCTTGACTCGCTGGCCTCCTTGGCCCCACCCCGCCATTCTCCGCCCTCGCTGAGCCCCTGGGCCCAGTGTGACCAGCCCACACTGGGTTTCTGTCCCCAGCCGCCTCCCCATGGTGATCAGTGTGCTGGCTCACTCCGCAGGGCAGCTGCTCTCACCCCGAGGACATGAAACTCTGCACCGTTATCATGAAGTCTAATGGCAGTTTCCCAGTGCACAGGCGGAGAGTGGTAAGTGCTCAGGCCAGGGACACAGGGCCAGGTCCCCCGCCCCCAGGGACACCCACCTGCCGTGATTCTCAAGAGACTGCCACCCGCTGCTCAAAGGGAAAGGCACCTCCCTGCTGGGGCCAGACACACTGTGCACACCCCACAGCGGGCGTGCAGCGGGGCAGCTGGACTCCGTGGGGCACAGGGAGGGACCCCCAGCACAGGAAATGGCTGGGAGAAAGGACCTGGCCCTAGAACGTGACACAAATAACTGAACGCCCACCATGTCCCTGTTGTCTCGTCCAATCCTCACAGCAACCCTGGAGGTAAGTGTGACGGACGTCACTGGTCTTCATTTCCCAGAAGAGGAAACAGAGGCTCAGAGAGGTTAGGTAACTCTCCCGAGGCTGAACAGTTAGTGACAGCACGCGTGTTTGCGCCTAGGCTTTGGCGACTCCGAAACCCACGTGCTGTGTCCGTGTGGGTTCTGGGGCAGGCGGGGAGCAGAGCCGCCATGGGGCTGGAGGTCAAGTGCAGCCTCTCCCTAGAGCCCAGAGCTGCAGCATCACAGCAGACCCCCCACCCCCTCCGGCTTTGCTCAGGGTCGAAGCAGCAGGCGTGGCCCATCCTTCAGGGTGGGCAGGGACACACACAAAGTCCCCGTCTGGTGTCCTCAGGAAGCACGGCCCCCACAGTTCACCTGCGTAGCAGGAGCCAGTGTGAAAACGGGGAGCCAGGACCGGGGTAGGGCTAGCACCCCAGGGTTACCACCTGGGCCTACGGTGAGGCTGAGACTCTGTGGCCCAGCACACGGGAGGCCCGGGGGGACCACGGGAGGGCTGTGAGTGCCGGGAGGATGTGGGGGCCCGGGGCCAGCCCTTGGGCACCTGGATCAGTCTGCTGGGAGCCCACGTGTGAGCACGGGTCCAGATGCTTCTGGTTGGCCTGGCAGGAGAACAGGGGTGCCCTCTGAGCAGTTAGGGCTCGACCTCCTGGTGGCGGGCGCGGAGCGTCCCCCGACCGCACATTGAATGTCAACCAGGAACTTACCCCAGCAGCCAGCTTGGCGCCCGGCGCTCAGCGGGCACTCGGTCGCTGTTGCTCGTTTCAAAGGAACGTGCTTGGGTCATAGCTCCCACAGGGCGGCCGTGGGGCTCCTGAGGCTGTTCTGGGAAGGGGGCCTGGGCTGATCCTCAGTCCTGTACCCAGACAGTCCCCGCTCCCCAGGCATTGTCCTCCAGAGTGTTTGCAGGAGTCTGGAGCAGGTTAGGAGGCTGCTGGGCTGACCAGGCCTCTCTGCCGCATGCAGGAGGCTGCCCGGCGAGCCCAGGAGCTGGAGATGGAGATGCTGTCCAGCACCAGCGCCCCCGAGAGGACCCGGTACAGCCCCATCCCGCCCAGCCACCACCAGCTGACCCTCCCTGACCCGTCCCACCACGGCCCCCACAGCACGCCGGACAGCCCCGCCAAGCCGGAGAAGAACGGGCATGCCAAAGACCACCCCAAGATTGCCAAGTTCTTTGAGATCCAGACCATGCCCAACGGCAAAACCCGGACCTCGCTCAAGACCCTGAGCCGCAGGAAGCTCTCCCAGCAGAAGGAGAAGAAAGCCACCCAGATGCTCGCCATTGTCCTCGGTGAGTCGGCCCAGCTCTGCACCCCGGCCCAGCTCTGCCCAGCCCTGGCTGAGGGAGGACCCCTCCCTGCAGCTCCATGACCTGCCACCCCCTTCCTAGCCATGGCGGTGGGGGGCGGTCCCAGGCCAGCCACTTTGCCACCAAGTGCACGGACACGCCCTGTGAAGTAGATGCTGCAACTAAGCTCAGTTTACAGGTGGAGCAACTGAGGTTTGAGTGGTCCTGCACCTTGACCAAGGGGGACCCGTGACCGAAAGTCAGGCAGTGAACTTGGCCTTCTCCCATAAGGACCCCTCAGAACCCCAGGACCCTCGAAGGTCACTTTCACTCTCTAGTCCTGTCCGTAGAGGAGGCTACTTACTTCTCAGGGCTGTTGGGGTCATTAAGTGATAGACGGTGGTGACGGCTTTTTATAATCTGCTAAACAGCGCGCACAGGTAAGTGTCACCACCCTGGTCTTTGCTGTTGTTGAGGAATTGGGAAGTTCAGCTCACTTGAGTGCCACCCAGAGGGAGCAGAGGTGTGAATAACAGAAATGGGGCTGCGAGAGGCGTGGGGGGGCCCTAAATGAGGGCGTGGCCCCGCCAGCAGAGGAAGGCCTGCAAATAAGTCTCCTGGGAAACCCGATAATACAGGTCAGAAATCAAGGGGTGGCCCTGTCTTTCACGTAGCACCCAGGGTCGTGTGTGACACCCTCCACCCTTCCCACCTGCTCTGACCTCCCGACAGGGGTGTGAGCGGGGTGGGTGTAATTGTCCTCCCTCTGCAAACGGGAGCCCGCGGTCACTGCAGGGGAAGGGTCCTGCTGTTGATCACGCAGCCAGGAGGGACAGAGCGGGGTTCGAGCCGGGCCCTCCGCTGCGCTCTGCGGCCCCGCCCTTCCCTGCACCTCCCCCTCCCCAGGGACTCCCTGTGCATCTGCATTCCGTGCCAGGGTCCCATCCTAGCGGGCGGTCCTGCATTAGGCAGGGTGAGGCGGGGTGGACGCCAGTCCAGGCGACAGGCCGCGTCCCCGGGCCCGGGCCAGGCGCTGCAGCACGCAGCCCGCTGCCCCGTGCGTGCCCGCCTTCCCCGCCGCGCCCGCCCCGGCCTCGGGGCCGGCCTGACCGCCGTGCTGTCCCCCAGGCGTGTTCATCATCTGCTGGCTGCCCTTCTTCATCACGCACATCCTGAACATTCACTGTGACTGCAGCATCCCGCCCTCCCTGTACAGCGCCTTCACGTGGCTGGGCTACGTCAACAGCGCCGTGAACCCCATCATCTACACGACCTTCAACATCGAGTTCCGCAAGGCCTTCATGAAGATCCTCCACTGCTGACCCTGCTGCCCGCCCTCACAGCAGCCCGCTGCCGCCTGCCCTGCCCGGGCCGCCGGGTCCCCGCCCCGGGAGCCGCGGGCGGAGGGCGCTGGGTGGACTCGGCCTGCTGGTCGCCTGGCAGACCCCGCAGAGTTGGCTTGGCGCCGCGCCCCTCGCTGCCCGCTTGCCCTCACGCTGCCGGGCGCCAAGTAGAGAGCCGGGCACGGCGCCAGCCCTCGGGGCTGGACCCCGCGGCTCCGGGGCAGCTCGGAGCCCCCCGCCCACTTCCAGGCCCCCTCTCCTCGGCACCAAAGACGCAGCCGCCTTCTCTGTCCCTTGTCTGGGGCTCGGGGGTTGCCGGGGCCGGAGCCCGTACCCTCCGCTGGGCTCGACCTGGCCTTCCTCGGTTTTGCTGGCACGGGTGGGCATGGGGGGACGGACCGCTCACAGCCCACAGGGCCCACACCAGGGCAGCCAGAGCTCTTGCCACGGCCCCAGGTAGCTTCAGCCTGGGGAGACTCATGTACATACCAGACCACAAGGCGAACCCCAGGGAAGCCCAAGCCAAAAATCGCCACTCCCTCTGCCACCCAACGGGGCACCCCCTTTCCCCCTGGCTCCACACCCCGTGAGGCGCAGGCCCCAGGAGGGTCTGTGGGGAGAGGAGCCCCACCGCTGAGTCCACCCTGCCGCCTCCCGATGGACTCAGGTGCATCTTAGCAAGTGCCAGGGCTTGTGACTATGTCTGGGGCCTGGGTCGGGGTGTCCGAGGTCCTTGGGGGGCTGGCTCCGGCCACACGATGTCACACGACCACTTCCTTCTCTTTCCTCTTCCACTGCCTCCACCGCAGAGGCACCCATGGCTGAGAGGCTGCTGGATGCCACGGGGCCTGGCCTGGCCCTGCCCTGAGGGAGGAGGGGGCGCTGTAGGCTGGGGGGAGCCCCCCAGGTCCCAGACTCTGTAACATCACTACACACGCGCCACACTAATAAAACTTCGACAAGAGTCACCTCCGAGGCCCCTTGGCTGGAAGGGCGCCATGCCGCCTACGTCCCCTACGTCAGACGTAGGACAGCCCTGTGTCAGCGCAGACCCTGCAGGGAAGGCGGCCGTGACCATGACCACCAGGGTGGGCAGGGCTTCGGTGTGGGGAGGGGAAGGGAGGAAGAAGACCGGGCCAGGAGGACCCAGGAGAAGACGTGTGTGCTGTGTGTCCCCCACCCCATCCTCTGTCCTCTCCTCCCAAGCTGCCGTGAGCGCTCTCTGTCCTGCTGCTGGATGGCCCTAACCCTCACCTGCCAACCACAGTGGAAGAGGGGGACACTTCCGGTAGGGATCCCACGTTTACCCAGGGCTCCCCTAATCGCAGAGCAGTAGGGGCCCCAGAGGGGAGCCCAGCTGTCGCGCTCCCCACCTCTCCTCTCCACGTGCCAACACCTCAGAAGGACCAGTTCTTCGCCCTTTGCCACCAGGGCAGAGCAGGCTCTGCGGGGAAGGTGGCCTCCGAGGTGCCGGCCGTGCTGTCTCCTGTACCACATCAGCACCTGCTTCCTGGGGGACAGGCTGGGGACGCAGGGAGGCCCAGTCACGGCTCCGAGCCGTCCGGGGCCACACGCGGCCCTGACCCGACCACAGACATCTGGCTTTTCAGAAGTGAAATAGAAACCCACCCAGTGCAGGAGGAATATTCTCATCGCCTTGAGAATAACAGTCGTGATGACAAACAAGGGGCCGGCACCCACGGGCTCAGGCTCTGGGGAGCTGTCAGGGCATAATTTGCATACTAAATACAGTATTTTTAGCACCAAAGTTTGGAGAACTTAACTTGCCCTGAACATTTAATTATGGACTTTGATCTTCTCCCTGAACCTGAGTGTAGCCCCGAGCCTGGAGACAGGCTTCTGTCCTCAGGTGCACCCGGATTCCAGAAGGTGGCAACATAGGCTCCTCGTCTAGCTCGGGGCCGGGGGGTCAGTCACCCACTGACCACATCCTGAGACACCAAGCTGCGAAGGGGGCTGGAGGCCCCAGGGACCTCCCAGCTGTTGCTACCCATGCCATAGCCAGGACACATGCACGCGCACGCACGCACGCACGCACGCACCGCGGTCTGTGAAAGAGCTTGACCTGGATGGGAACTTAAAGCTCATCTCGTCATTAACATCTTCCGCGGTCACACAGGTTTAGGAGGTGTGGGGACCGGAAGAGATGACAAAGGGAGGGAGAACAGGAAGGAAGGAAGGAGAGAAAGCAGGATGGAGGAAGGGTGGGGGGTGGGAGGGCGGGAGGGAACGGGAGAGGGAGGTGAAGGCAACCTCAGAGAGTTTGGGAAGGTTCTGGCAGGGGGAAGAGGGGAAGAGGGCAGGCATGGGCGGGAGGCGTGGCCGGGGAGTTGCCCACAGCTGTCATGGAGCTTCAAGGCTTTCTGCCAGACAGCAGATTGACAGCTAGAGTGGGCAGGGGGAGGGCGGGGCTCCACCCCCTCCCCCCTCAGTGCTTCGGGCGGAGGGATGGGTGTGGGGCCCAGGAACGCGGCCCGGCTCTGGCTCGGTCCCAGGAGGCCCTGTCCGCAGCCCCCTGGCCTGGACAGCGAGGGCAGGGGGAGGGAGCGGGCGCCGCGCAGGCCCCAGGCCCCGACGGGCGAGCCCCGTGCCTGCCTTTCTCATGGAAGCTTTTACATCAAAGTCTCCCTCATCTGCCTCTACAGTGGGGGGAGTCTGCCCCCCAACTGCCCCC
This sequence comes from Lyroderma lyra, assembly GCA_004026885.1. Classification (NCBI taxonomy): domain Eukaryota; kingdom Metazoa; phylum Chordata; class Mammalia; order Chiroptera; family Megadermatidae; genus Lyroderma; species Lyroderma lyra. The sequence goes on from PVJL010018097.1 coordinate 9,665, forward strand.
CACCCCCACCCCAGGCGCAGCAAGGAAGCCCCACGCAGGAGCCAGCCCTCGGGGCAGGCACTTTGCCCACGTCCTCTTGGGTGTCCCCGTGTGACTGCGACACCTCGAAGCTGCAGGCCCCTGCTCCTCCCCGAGCGGGTTCTTGGGGAGTCCTGGGTGGCCACCGGCTGATGTCCTGGGAACAGACAAGGCCATTCATGCAGGACAGGCTGTCACGGCACCGGCCCAGCCACCCAGCCGTTGTCAGTCGTGCTCCAGGTGCCGCGCATGAACAGTGAGGAAGGTGGACACGATCCCTGCCCTCGCGGGGTTCACCATCTGGGGGACTATGGGCGTGAGCCCAGCGATCACCCGATAACCGCGAAGGCTCCATGTCCTCCACGGCGGAGCCCAGGGGTGGACACAGCTGCCCTGGACACGTGGCACCACGTACCGCATGCTGCCCCGGCGGGCCTTGGCCTGAACAAGTAGGCGGGGACTTGGTGAAGATAAGGGTCCTCGGAGGGCCTCCTGCACGGCGGGGCAGGAGGTCCCCGAGGGAAGGGACTGTGGCCCTGCATCCCTGGTGGTGTCAGAACAGGACAGCCAGCTGCCTGCCACCAGGGAGGGAGAGGACTGGCCTGCCCTGGGAGGCGTTTTCTGTGCCTGCCTCTCGGGGATCCCTTCCCACACCCTCCCTGGGGACACATGGCCCAGCCCCAGGCCCCACTGCCTCCCTGCCGGCCCGGCCCCAGGACCCCCGCTGTGTCTGCGGCTTCAGTTCCCATCTGTGCAGGACCATGGTGGCCTCGTCCCACACGGTCTCGTCACCTGGGGGGTCAGTCCACATGGTCTCCCGTTACAGAGAGAAGCCTGGGTGGTGGGGCTGGCCTGCGAAGCCAGGTCTTCTGACTCAATATGGGATATTGTCCGTTCTGCTCGGTCCCTGATCTGCCCTTGGCCAAGTTTCAGCAGCGAAGGTCACGCACTAGTGGTGGGATGTGCACCCAGGTTCGCCCGGGGCCAGAGCTACGGGGCTGCTGTGTGGGGAAGAGACTCCAGGTAGATGCTGGGGGTCCGTGTGGGGCAAGGGGTGCCCTGAAAAGGAAAAAGGTGCTAGGAGGCCCTGGAGGGGGCTTGTTGGCCGGAGCTGGCTACCCCAGTGGAGGAAGGAAGTAGAGAAAGCAGGGGTCTCAGGGTCTTGGCCGTGACCTTGGGATCCTCCGACTTGAAATGATCCCTGGGGCTGGTCCTGTCCGCACCTCCACACGCTCCTGCCATTCCCAGGACGCTAGATGTGAGAGGGTCATCTGCCTTTTCTAAGTCCTTTCTTCAGGGTCTGTCCTCTGGCCTGGTCCAGTAGAATAAGCTGCACCGCAGTGACCCCCGTCGCTCACCCCTGACCATTCCTGTGGGTTGATCTGCGCTCACCTGGCTGTGAACAGGTTGCCCAGACCCCTCCTCTGGCTCGTGCAGAACCCTTGACTTGGGACCAAGCCCAGACCTCGGGGTGCAAGGAGCCAACAGCACTGCCCGCTCCCCTTCCCTCTTCCACTCTGGAATGTTCTAGGAAAGGTGGAACTCTGAAGAGCACTTTTCAGTACACGTTGGGCCTAAGGCCCAGTCTCGGGGAGAACCAGGAGGGTGGGCCGGGCGACTTGCAGGGAGTCGGAGGATGGGACACTCTGCCTGGTGGCCCCTGTCCCAGTCCTCAGGAATCCCCACTCGTCCAGCCAGGAGAGGGGAAGGCCACCATCCAGGGCCGCTGGGCGGGGACTACCTTCAGGGGTCGGCAAAGGAAGGGCCCGGAGCGACGCACGTGCCGCCCCCTGGTGGCGGTTCTCGGCCCCGCTGCTCTCCGGCTGAGTCCCGATGCGGGCGCCCAGAGATTCGGGGTTAATCATCAGCCAAGGCTGGGCCAGGTGCAGTGACAGCCCCCCCCCGCCCCCGCCCCCCCTCCCCCGGGAGATGCTAAGGTGCAGGCTTGATTTACAGCCGCCGTTTGGGGGCACAACCCAGCTCCGTGCCGCCCCCGGGCTCTCCGTGTAGCTACAGGCGGCGGGCGTGGTGGCACCACAGTCCGGAGACCACAGGACAGGTGACGCAGGGCTGCCAGCTCCGCTGGTTCTGCCCTCGGCGTGCACATGGGGCAGCGGGGTTCCTCGGCTCTGCCCCTCCCACCGCTCGCTGAGGTGGGGCCGCTGGCTGGTGGCCCCACGCCCAGCCCCGGAGGGAGACGCACAGAGCAGGGTCTGCCAAGTGGCCGTGAGTCGGGGCAGGAAACTCCTTTTCTCTGACGATTGTTCCAGCAGCATGGGGAGGTCCTGGGTTATCCGTCTGACCCCCACATGCAGCCCCGCCCCACCCCCTCCCCGGGGCTGCCAACCCTGCCAGAGCCAGAGAGGAAGAAGGTGTCGGCTGGACACTGAGCCAGGGCCCCGTCACACGAGGGTAATGTCTGCAGCCCCAGCCCTGTCCCAACCCGCCCCACAACCCGCAGGATGGGACAGGACATGTCGGCTGATGGGTGGCCAGGCCATGGTCACAGGAAAGGCCCTGACCTGTGAGCTCCACTTGGAGCCCAGATAACCCCCCTCCTGTCACCACCCCTCCTGCTGCCCAGCTCTGCCCGCCGTCTCATCCACCTGTGTGAGCTCACAGGTACTGTGTGCATGACACGCAGGTGATGTGTGTACTGTGTGCATCACACACACGCACAGCCCGCCGTGCTAACATGGCTGGTCCCTTTAGACGAGAATAAAACCCAGCCCACAGGTCAGTCCGGCTGTAACGTGGGGACTCGGATCCATGGCTTTATTGACCTCGGGGTTTGATGGCTGTGTAACTGGACACAGTGAAGGGTGGGGCAGGGAAATTGGGCCCATGTACGATCACCCACGGGCAGTTGGGGCACCCTTCAGCCCCCAGAGTCGGTGCGGGGGACCCCGGCACTGGGGCCAGCGCCGCCAGGAAGGTATGGTCAGTGCAGCAGCAGGAGGCTGGCCAGGGCTTTGAGTGCCACGTGGGACTTCCTGCAAACTTGAGCTCCTGCCTCACAAAGCACTGGTGTGGCTGGTTCTCCGGGGCCTGCCCAGGTCAGGGGCCGAGTCACACGGACCCGAGCCGGGAGCGAGCATTCTGTCTCCTCCATGCCTTCCTCTGTCTTCTGAGAGAGCGTTCCCGGGACACAAGGGCCTCTGTGAGCCCAGGGCAAGTGGCGAAAGGTGGCAGGAGTCTTGGGAAGGAAGAGGGAACCCACTTTGAGGGCCTGAGTCCAGGCACTAAGAGAGCAGGAGCCACGGTCCTGCCAGGGACACCCTCAGAGACACCCCCCAAGCCAGGGCCCCTCCCTGCTCCGCCCGCAGTGTACCTCTCTGTCCCTCCATCACCCCGTGACCAGGTTACCGTTTCCTCTTGAGGTTGAAGGGGCAGGTGGCAAGTGCAGGGAAGGGGCACTGCTGGCAGCCTGGCTTAGGTCCCACCAACCCCTCTTCCTCCTCCTGGGAAGGAGACCCCGGGTTGTCTATACCTCCATCTGGTCTCCAGGCTCAGCACTGCCCAGAACGGCCAGGGAGGGCTCCTTGCCCTCTAGGAAGGCCACAACACTCGGCTTCTGGCTCCAGAGGGCCAGCTGTAGCGGGGTACAGCCCACCCCATTGCAGGCGTCTAGCTGGGCACCCGCTTTGACCAGCACTTTGAGGATGGCCATGTTGCCCCTGAGGGCTGCCAGGTGGGCAGAGGTCCAGCCCACCTTGTTGCGGACATGGACATCTGCACCATGCTCCAGGAGGTCGGTGACACTCATGAAGGCACCCCTCTGGACCGCGAGGTGCAGGGGAGTCCATCCTGACTGCTCCGCGGCATTGGCATCAGCACCATGTTGGAGCAGAGCTGTGACCACTACCCCCTCCCCAGGGCGGGCAGCCAGATGCAGGGGGGTCCAGTTCATGCCTCTGGGTGCCCCTACGTCTGCCTGGCTCTCCGCCAGCAGCTGGGTGATTTCCAGGTGTCCCTTGTAGACTGCCAGGTGCGGGGCGGTCCAGCCCTGCTGGGTCGGCAGCTCGAGGCTGGCCCTGTATCTGAGCAGCATCTTGCAGGTGAGGTACCTGCCCCAGGCAGCTGCGGTGTGTAGTGGGCTGTAGTCGTTCCGGTTGAGGGTGTCCAGGGCCGCCCCGCTCTTCAGCAGGTGCTGGACGGCCCTCACTTTGCCTTGCTCCACCGCCAGGCGTCCTCAGGTTTCTCTGCCGAGCGTCCAGCTCTGCCCCCTGGCCCGTCAGCAGCTTGACCGAGCTGACGTGGCCGAAGTAGGTGGCCACGTGGAGAGGGGTCTTGCCCTCGGCCTCCTGCAGGTTGAGGTCAGCCTGGCGGGAGACCAGGAGCCGTGCCACGTTCTCAAAGTTGTTCTGTGTGGCCAGGTGGAGGGGGGTCCAGCCCTCGTGCTCCCGGGCATCCGCGCGGGCCCCGTGGTCCAGGAGCAGGCGGGCAGTGTGGCTGTCCCGTTCTGTGCTGCAAAGTGCAGGGCGGCCCAGCCGTCCTCGTCCACCAGGTTGGTGTCGGCGCCGTGCTCCAGGAGCAGGCCGCAGAGGTCGGGCTGCCGGTCCTGGGTGGCGATGAGCAGGGCCGTGGAGCCACAGGCTGTCTGGCCGTCCACGTCGACCTCGTGGGCCAGCAGCCGCCTCACCGGTCCTACGCTGCCCCGGGCCACCAGGAAGTGGAAGGGGGTGACCTTGTTCTCGTAGGCGCGCAGCTTCTTGTCGCTTGGGACCAGGCTCTCACTGCCTGAGAGCTGCAGGACCCGCTTCAAGTGGTCTCCCGCGTCTGCTGGGACAGAGACGGGGTGGGAAAAAGGGCCCCCAACCTGCCCAGAGGTCCCATCGGCCGCCCCCTGCGCCCTGGAAGCACCATGCGGGAAGAGCGCCTCCAGGAGCACAGAGCTCCCGGCGGGCCCCACGGCCCTGGGGAGAGCTGAGTCAGCTGTTCCTCCCGTAAAGATGAGGCGCAAAGAGACCTGGGTGCAGATCCTGGCCCAGCCCTCAGCATCAGGTGACCTGAGCCGACTCCGTCTCTCTGAGCTGAGTCGTAGTGTGTAACGGGGACACGAACAACGCCCACCTCCTGCTGCCCCGTGAGGACAGATTCTGCAGCCGAGACGTCTCAGAGGAGCGCTTGGGGCAAAGCAAGTGCAAGCTGCACGTGAACTTGTGGAGGAGCTCTAGGATCTGAACTCCTCCTGAGGCCGGTAGGACCCACTTCTTCCTGCTCTACCCAGAGCCACATTCGAGTTAGCGATTTCCCAAACAAACGAACAAACAAACAAACAAACAAACATCACTGTCAGCTCCCCTCCCCTCCCCTCTCACCAAGATTCTGATTGATGAGTCTAGGGGAGTCCCAGCATCAGAATTGTTTTTCAGTCCCCATTCTGCAGCTAGGTGAAAACCAACGCTCCACCCCCTGGGCCAGCTGGCCTTGCACGAGCACGGACCCCAAGGGGGAGCAGAGCCAGGACCCCCAAGGGCATGGGCTTTTGCGGAACGTGGGGTCAGCGGGACCCAGGAAAGGGGCCCACCAGCTCCGGATCTGAGGCAGGCAGGGGAGGAGGCGGGCGGGGGAGGGTGTGGGTTGACTGCATTTCCTCTGGTGCCGTGAATATCCGGTCCCCGCACGACCCCGTAGATGCAGAGGGGACAACGTGCTCCCTGAGTGACGTCCTCGGATATCCATGGTCACCCGGCCAGGGTGGGGGGCGCCCGCAGACCACCCAATCGCAGGCAACGCCTCTCCAGCTGGGTCGCCCTCCACACCGGCCCCTCCTGCGTGGAGCACAGGCCAGGTGGTGACAAGCAGCTACCTCCTGGGCCTGGGGACAGAGCCCAGCCTCCCCCTTACCTGTACACATCGTTTTCGGGCCCAGGGGCCTTGCTACCGTCAAGGGACATCTCGGGGGGCATGTAGCTGAGGGTGCCCTGCAGAGCCGACCGCTCGATGTACTGCACGCGGGTTGACTGCTCCATCCACTTGGACAAGCCCAAGTCCAAAACCTGCAGGAGGCCGGGGGCGGGGGGCTCCTGAGCCTCACCTGACAAAACTGCCTCGGGTCCCCACCACCGAGTCCAGGGCAGCGGGAACGAGCATGGCCCCTCTCACAGCGCTGCCACCTTGGCCTGTGCGAACTTGGACGAGGTGCTCGCGATGTCAGAGCATCCGTGTCCTCCTGTACAAACCCGAAATAGCTGAGCACTTAGCTCCGAGGGCCACTATGAGCCGTAAACATGCAGAAGCCCCTGAGCACGGGGCCCGGCCCGGAGGGAGTCCTCGGTGGGTGTCACGTTCACCCACAGGGACTGGGGGTGCAGTTGCTGTCTCTGGTGAGCATCCCCACTCTGCTCTCCTCTGCCGATGGCTTCCTATACCAGCTGACCAGTCACTGAGCGCGAACTAGGATGGGCAGGGAGGACCCGGCAGCAGGTGGAAAAGGTGAGGCGCCCCCACGCCCCTGACTGTCCCAAGTGCTTATTCAGACAAAGGGCACCGTCCTAAGGGGACAGTTGCACCTGTGACTGTGTGCTTACAGTTGGGGTAGCCATGCAAAGAGACAAGGACCCAGGGAAGGGGTGCAACGGGGGCCTGTGGGGCGGGTCAGGGAAAACCTCCTCCCCGAGGAGGAAGGAGAGACACGAAGGGGTGCTCAGCAGGGTGTGCAGAGGAGGGTCCAGGCCGCCCGCGGCAGGAGGACAGGGGGGAAAGGGGCTTCCAGGTTAGGAGCAAGTCCATTCCACGGAGGTGGCCCCAAGAAGCCTGGCCGCTTGTCTCTGTGTTCTCCCCGCCGGGGTTGCAGGCCCCTGGAGGACCAACACTGGGCCTCCTGCTTCTGTTTTTAGAATATCACGTGTTGCCATTTGATTAGGAAAATAATACAGACACCTCGTGGAAGCACCTGGGGACACAGAGAGCTATAAGGGAGCCAATGAGCTGGTCAGTCATCCAAGCTTCAGCACGGTCTCTTACAGCAGTTCCCTGCCTCCCTCCCCTGCCTCCTTCCTCCCCTCCTCTCCCTCCCCTGCCTCCTTCCTCCCCTCCTCTCCCTCCCCTGCCTCCTTCCTCCCCTCCTCTCCCTCCCCTGCCTCCTTCCTCCCCTCCTCTCCCTC
>PVJL010018098.1:0-16785 GCA_004026885.1 Lyroderma lyra
GGTCCCCAGCCCTCGGCCTAACCCTTCCCACTTCTTTCAATGGCCTTGGAATGCATTCATCTCTGTCATTAGGGGGTCTTCCCCCCGGAGGGGCATGAGTTTGTTTGCTTGCATATTCTTTCCACCATGAAGAAATAAAAATGAGCCCAGAGGTAAACCACTTTGCTTTGAGGGTGTTAATAAAGCACGATCTTTGCTGCAGAGATGTGCCCAGAAGACGTGGTAAACCAGTGGTTCTCGGCCTCCTAACGCCGCGACCCGTCATACAGCTCCTCGTGCCGTGGTGACCCCCACAACGTTCTCGGTAGCTGCTCTCCACACATGTGTGACCGGTCCGCATAAATACGTGTTTCCCGATGGTCGTGGGCGACCCTGTGGAAGGACCGTTCGACCCCGGAGGGGTCGCGCCCCGCAGGCTGAGGCCCGCTGGCAGCTGGGGCTCGTGTCTCCTGTTCCAGGCAGCTGAGTGGCTGCTGCAGCGTTGAAACGCGGTGGGAAACCTGCTCTTCAGACCCCAACTGCCCTAAGAGGTGGGCCGAGCTCACTGAGCAGATGACCCCCTTCGGCCTATTACCGAGGAGGGTCACCAGCAACAGGGACTGGCTCCGCTATTTTGATCCGCAGTCAGGGCCCAGGATGTCCTCAGGGGGGCCTTGTCGTGTCGTAGCTGACAGCATGGACGCTGGGAGCAGACACTCCCACCCATGCTCGACCACGTGGCCTCGGTGGACCCTCTCTCTGCTTCCCTGGCTCCTTGTCTGCTAATGCAGGATAATTACAGCACTGGCTTCGTAGTTATGAGGATCGTCGCATTTGGGAACCTAAACACACATATTAAAAATAGTGCCTGGCACATAATAGGTGCTCAGCAAATGTCCCCTAAAAAAACCCAGCTGGGAGGCCAAGTTCTACACACAAAGGAGTGGAGTCCACAAGGCCGCAGGTGACTAAGCACCACGCACATCGTGCAGGAGCCAAAGCGCCCAATAAATGCAACCACCCCCCACTCCACCCCCAACATCCCTAAGCCTAGGGTCACGGCAGTAGCTCCGCGGGGTTTTTAGGTAACTTTTTCCATATGCTTTCCTGCCTACGCTTCTTCCTCATCTCCTTGATTCGGATTTATGCCATTAAGTGTAGGAGTAACGGGCTCATTTCTCACTGCTGACTCGGCCGTCCCGTCGCCTCATCAGCCCTGGAGCGCGTACAGCCCGGACCGTTCGAAGGCGCCCCGGGCAGAGGATTTCCTGAGCTGGGTCGTGTGCTTGTCTGGAAGTCCCACACGATTCTCGTGACTGGGAGAATCAGGAGTTGCAAGACGTCCACGCACCCAACACAGCCCGAGCCGTCTGACAAGTCCTGAGTGACGCCCCCCTCACCGGGCCAACGCAGAGCCCATTCCGGAGGCTGGTGGACGCCTCTGGGGCGACAGGCCTCGGGACAGCGCTGGTGGAGGCGGCCCCGCTCGTCCCAGCCGCTCGCGGCTCACAGCATCCTCTCCCACGTGCCTTCGCCGAGTGCTGACGCACGCACACAAGCCCGTCCCTGGGCTGGGTCCCTAATTTTTATTAATAATATCTTCCCTCTATCAATCATTGTTAACTAATGGGCACGTCTGAAGAAACAAATTGAAACAGGGCAGCCCATGTGAGCTCTACAGGTCCGCACAGGGCCGCGGGCGGGCCGGACCCCGCTTTCTGTGACCAAGGACACCCTGTCCTTCAGAGGGCTGATCTCGGTGCTAACAGAGCTTTCCTGAGGGGGTCCCGACCCTCCACCTCACTTCCCAGGAGCACCGGGGTGGCTGCAGCCCCCTGATGGTGTGGGCACTCACGCTGGCCCATGGGCCAGGGTGAGCTGCCCCGTCTCGAGAACTCACGAGGCACCGCGGTCAGCCTTGGCTCTGTGGCTGTTCACGTGCATCGGGCCACTATGTTTTCCTCCAAGGGTGGGGGCGAAGGAAGAGAAAGAGGAGTCAAGGGAGAGGCTCTTCCCTGTGGTGTCCCTGGGTACCCTTCCCACAGAGCCGCTGCCCCAACCCAGCCCGAACACAGCGAACCAGAAAGCCCGACGTGCGTCCCCACGGGAAACAAGAGGGCTGGCCCGTGGGCCGGTCCTTTGAGGCCTCACAACATTCACGACAAACATGTAAAGGGCACTGCTCAAGCTGTCGGAGCTCTGAGCGCTGCTTTAAAAAAATGGTGACAGGCCACAAGCCAGTGCCCTGGGGCTCTCAGTGAGCCGCCCTGGGGTGGTAACTGCACATTTCAGGGGCGTTTCCGGTACTTCTGCACCAGTCTGAGTGCAGGAAGCCCATGTGAGCAGTCTCAGGCTGCATTTATTCTTGCTTGTCGGTGCAAAGCCCCGGTGCCCCCTGTGAAAATGAGTCTGCCCGGTTTGCTCACAGAGAGACTCAGTGACCGCCTGCGGCAGACAAGCACGTACCAAGGCGCTCATGTGAATCAGGAACGATTAGCTCTCTGGGAAACCAAAGGAACTTCTTGAACTTTCTTTGTTGTACCTCCCACGGTCACATGTGACGCTCCTCAGCTGGCTCCTCGCGGGCTGTCTGTCGCATTATTTAAATGAGCGCCCGGCTGCCATTGGCAGAGAAGCCTGCTGGCTGGGTTCTGCAGAGGGAGTCTTGGGTGCCACTTTGATGGGCGCCGTTTGGGCTGTCGAAAATGAAGGTTTTGAGCACTTTCGCGGCGGAGTGACTTGCCCCAGTTCGACAGAGGCTGGGACCGCTGCCACCTTCTTTGGCGAAGAACGGTGAGAGAAGCTTTGTGCTTCACTACAAACAGACGAACGCCCCACGGTGACATTTGAAAGGCACTGACGGTGGATAATAACTGCTCAAAATATACTTAGCAACGCTTAGCTCTTCATTGTTCTTTACGTAGCTAATTATCCCGGGTATTGTCATGTCAAAGAAAAGTTTCATGTGACACACATTGTTCCTTAACAAAAAAAGAAGTCCAAGTTAGAGACGAAAGCTAACTTTCCACGGAGATCAAGTCCCGAAAGGAGCGTCTCCGGAACGTGGGGACTTCCTTATCCCTGGCTGCAGACACCTGCCTTCAACAAGAAGGCGTTTATTCGTCACAGGTGTGCCCGCCGCCGCCGTGCCCAGGACACGTGTGAACACGCACGCGTCTGAGCGCAATCCCCGGGCCAGACCCGGAGCTGACGCGCTGCGGGCCGAGGCGGGAGGGCGCAGGTGGCGCGGCGCCACCGGGACAATCCCGGAAATTCGGTCCCTCGTCCTTATTGTTCCCTCTGCTAATTCCAGCCTCGGGATCAGACTGAGGTCAGATTCCAAGGGTCCGCGCAGAACTTCCAAGTCAGCCCCCTTTGGTGAGTACGTTCAACTTGGGCACATCCCTGAGCCCCCTTCGTTCCTGCCTCGGGGCCTGGGCTCTCGCCCTGCCGTGGGCCTGCAGTCCTCTGGGTTTGTGCACGGCTGGGCCTTCGGGTCCCCCAGGGCTCAGCGATTCCCGGCACCCACCACACAGCCCCCCGCGGTGTTCTGACTTGACGTTGGCATTCTCACCTGTCGGCACTTACAATCCCAGCATCCCTGACTCAAACGTGAGCTCTGTGCTAGCCGAACACCTCGCCGGTCGTGGGCATGACGCCGTCCCAGACCCAGCCTAGGAAGTGCTCCATAAGAGTTGTTGCCTGAGTGATTCAGGGGAGCGAACCAACCGCTTTGCTTCAGTTCTCTAGTCTGGAGCACCATGAGCACTACGAGGTGATCATCTGGCTGAGAAGGTGGCGGGGGCCCAGCATGGCAGCCCGCTGACTTTCTTCTCTTAGACTTCAGTCCCAGGAGGAGCCCCCGCTCTGAGAACCAGCCACGCTGGGCTGCTCACAACTTTGGGTTTAAGGACGCAAGCTCGGGGTTGTACCTGGGCTGCAGCACACTCAGCCAGGGGTCCTCCACGCATCTGGGGGGCAGCCCTGGGGGCCTCACCCCTGCGGCTGTTCCACCTCGTGCGGACTGCTGACTCATCATCAGGAAGGTTCTAGGTTTTATTTGTGAGGGATAAAGAAAACTTTACCTCTCTCCCTTTCTAAGACTCCAGGGCCTATTTGTACGATAATTCTTTTAGAAAACAAAATACAAAAGCAAGCATCTGGCCTGAAACACGTAACAACAGCACTAACTTGGATGGGTTGTAAGTTAGCCAAGTGACCAACACAGGAGACACACGGGGGTGGTCAGCTGCATTGCACACGGCATCGCTGAGAACTTGGTAGAATCGGACTTTCTCGAACACGTTCTCCACCGAGGGCACAACCCTTACCCCTACTTGCCTCGGGGCTGCCTTCGGAAAGTGTGGCACTTTGGGGGGTTTTATAACAATAGGGGAGCATGAGTGGCACTTACTGGGTGGGAACGAGGGACGCTCCACGTCCTGCACCGTGCTGGACATGGCCACCCGCCTTCGAGTTCAGCGGGGGGCACTGGGGTGAGCCCCCTCCGGCACGTGGCGGCCTCCTACATCCACACGGCTCACGGGGGAATGTGACGCCATGTCAGCACGCCAACTTGTCCCAAGCCCCATCTCTTTGAGATCTCAGTACGGCACCATGAGTCATCTTAGGTACAAAAGTGTGAAGCAAAGGTGCACTTTGTATTAGTGATTCATTTCTGTTTTTGAAATGAAACAATAATCTCCCTCCTGCTCTGTGCATTTATATAACTGTGAAGACACTAGTGAGTCAGGAAGGAGACAGTTGGTGGCAGGGGGCGAGGGGACATTAAGTTTATCTTTTATCATAAGATAGTCGGTCACCATTCACCAAATGTCAGCTGAACCCCCCAAGCACATACTGCTTTACTGGGACACTTCCCTGGGCATTAGTAATTAATTTATTCATTAAGCCTTTCAGGGAATTTAGCATCTGCAAAGGGAGACAATGGCAGAAATACAGTTTGTTGTAGAAAGTCTACAGCGCAAGCCGGAATGAGCCACATTGGGAAATATTTAAAAGTTTTTCAATAATAAAAGTATGAAACTTTAGGGACTAAAGATGCAAAGTTTGTGGTGGTAAATTATAATGCGCTAATATATAACAAATGCAATTACCTATTCCTGACTTTCAGTAAAATGGTTATTATAATAGCATGGTATTATAAAATTGATAGGGTTATTATAAAATAATAGGGAATCTATCTTACCTTTTGTTGCATTAAAATATAATAAAATTATACCCTGAAAACAAATTATACCTTCGGTTGCCCTTGTAAAACATGAGCTAGGGCCGGGGGGTCCACTAGAAGCGTCCTTTGTGTCGCTGTGCGTTCCTTTTAGCGACGATCTGCCCAGAAACTACTCATCCGCAGGCTGTCCCTGAGGTCCTGCTGCAGGACGGACAGCAGGACAAGCGTTGGGGCCTGAGCTGGTCCTTACACGAGGGAGGGCAGAGGCCCGCTCTCGTGGGTCTGCTGGCTGACAAGCTGGCATCGGTTTCGAAGTCCACATTTCTTCATTTGGTCACGACATTTGAGACCTGGAGAGAACCTTCGAGATTGAATCCCTTCTCAACCCACAGACGCTGCGGTAACGGAGCATGGGGGCATGACTGGGCGTGGGCTCTGGAGCACGTTTGAGGGAGGACCCCCATCTCTCTGGACCCCCCTCTTGCCAGGACACAAGGGCTGAGCTGCTCCGTGAACCCCGCTGGGCAGGCACTGCCAGCGTGTGGGTGGGACAGGGCTCCTGGGCTCTTCCCCACGTTATTTTGACCAAGAGCCTGATGACGTCATGGCCAACGAAGAGAAGAGAAAGGCCACTGAAGCCAGAGTAGAATGCTCAGAGAGGCCCCGTTCGTTTCCTTTCTGGTGACAGGATGAATGGCATCAATGTCATCCAAGTCATCTAGGTGGTCCCCGAAAACCCTTCCCTGGGGCTAGGCCACCTCGCACCCTCCCCGGCGAGAGGCACGTGCAACCACGTACGCCCCAGCTTCAGACGGGTGCCCAGGGAGGGGGTGTGGGCGCAGGCTGCCCCAGTCCCTCTCCTGACAATCAGGGGACACCACCCCCTCCCTCCATCACATCAGCCGTCGTATCTTCATCTGGACAGGAAGATCAAGGGCATCCAGCACAACCCCAAACACCACCCGGCCTGCACTTCACGGACAAACTTCCACGTGTCCCAGCTGTCCCCCAGAGAAAGGACGGCCCACAGGGGGGAGATTTCTGGGGTGTTGCTGGGGGGCAAGGAGAGGATGGTGGAAATCCCTGAGTTTTAAAAATCGTTCCCCACGTTTTCACGCTCACTCTCTTTCTCTCTCCCCCCGCCCAAGAGCTTTGTTGGGCTACAATTCATGGACCCTAAAACGCACCCTTTCAAAGAACACAAATCAGTGCATTTCCTTGCAGTCACAGATGGGTGCAACCGCCACCCCAACCGCCTTCAGAGCCGTCCATCGGCCCCAAAAGAAACCACTGACCCAGTAGCCGCCACGCCCCGTCGCTGGCAGCCGCCAGCCCGCCCCAGGCACCGACGTCGCTGGGCCACGCCGACTCCTAGCTCCTCAGCGGGCGCTGCCTCTCCTGCCTCCAACTTGACGTCGTCTCCGAATGGCAGTGTGTTTGTGAGCTGTCCCTTGCGACATTTCCACTTCTCCGTACACGCTCTTCAAACTCTCTCGGGAAACCTGGTACGCGCCACCGGTTTTCGCTTTGCAGACCCACGAGGCCCCGCTGACAGGTTTTTGCACGAAGCTCAGCCACTCTCGCTTCCTGAATTCGATCTGAGGGGTTAGGGAAATGGAAAATTATTGAAAAACAATGAAACTGAATATGGAGGGAACCAACACCACTGGTTAGAGACAGAGCCGGCCTCTGGCCCCGGTCTGCGGGGTGTAGCTCCAGTAGGCCGCACGGCAATGTTCCGAGTTTCTAGAAAAAGACCGGGAGCTGGTGCACGTGACCACGAAGGAAGATCTACCGTTAACGGTGGTTCATTGCCCAGTGAAACAATCAATGAGTGAAACAGGACACAATTAAAATCAGTGCCCCAAATTAAATCACGTGAGGAACCTGTAAGAACTGTCATGATCTGAACTTTGCGTGTCGGAGACATGTAGAAAGACACGTAAAGTAAGTAGGACAAAAGGAAAGTGGCCTAAGTAAACCTCACCCATCCCAGACGTCCAATAGGAGTTCTGACGAAGGCCGGTTAGAGTTTATCGTTCCAGATCTTTTAAGAGTGCCTTTGTTAAGAAAATTGAGTGTCGACAAGATTCCTGGGGACTGCTGGAACTACAGAAGGACACAAGCTATTTCCAGACATATTCAGCAGAACAGGGCTCGTATACACACTTACTTCTCAGCGGGGCTTTGGGGGGACTGGTAGATGGACATAAAATAAATAATCAACAGAAAGCTCACAACATGAAATTCCAAGTCCTTCCTATCCGTTTACTTAATAGTTCCCTAAAGAAGTTTATTAAGTCACAGTTTCGTAGCCCGGTTCTTGCCCACTTTCAATGTAATAAAATATCTTTTTGTAACTGGAAAATAATTTGAACTTTTACTCATTCAACCAGGCCCTCCCAGGCATTAGTCCAAATTACAAGCGGACACACTACTCTGGTCGTGCTATAGATATTTACAAACCGCTGAGTTCCACCGGCAAGGAACATTCTAAATTACAGTAATGCAGACGAATAGAAGCACTGGGCGAAGAGAACAGCAAACAGAAGCGCGGCACATTACATTAAGCGCTGTCTTTAAAAACCACTTTGTGGTATAAATTTCAAGAGACTGGGTGAGGTGCGCCTGCAATTTAGAATAAGGTTGTCGTGGGCAAGGAGTGAGGCAAGGAAAGAACCCACAGAATCTCAGTTAATCTGCTGCTAAGCACCACTTGGGGAATATAACACTGTCCCCATTTTGCACAGGGAGCTGCAATCCAGTGTGGTTCATTCATGTCCCCAAGGTTATTATGCTAGTCATTAGCAAGGCGTCTGCACAAGGAAAAAGATGAGCTCTGGACAGAAGTAACCCCACACAGGCAAGGTTTGTCACTGCAGAGCCAAGAAGTGTCCTGCTCCAGGCTGCCCTGAGGTTCAGGAAGCTGTGATCTAGTCAATGGCATTGTGACCTCTGTGAGCAAGGAGAGTGGGGACCTATGGGAGAAAGGGGTGAAAGTAGAAGGTCTGTGGGGCTGTCTGTTAGGACAGAGGCTGAGCTTGGTTCTACAATAGATTATCCCCCAGACACTTGGTTTATCTTTGTCATCAAATGGACAAAAGAGAGCATGGATTAAGTTTAGAAAAGGAAGAACCAAAGCAAAATGCTGGGCCAGTGGGAGTTTGTAAAGGGGTGGGCATGCCATGGAGGCCCACAGGCTTCTGCACGGTCTGGGTCGAATGGTCCACTAGCCCAGTGCTTCTCAAGTGGGGTGAGTTCACCCGCTTCCCAGGAACATTTGGCAACATCCAGAGATACCTTTGGGTGTCATACCTGGGTGGTGCTACTGGCATCTAATGGGTGGGGGCCAGAGATACTGCTAAGCCCCCTGCAGTGAAGAGGACAGCCCCGCAAAAGAGAATCATTCAGCCCAAAACAGCAATGGTACCAGCACTAAGTTCTGCCTAGACAGTCCACCCCTTCATTTGATCTTCTGCTCATGACCTTCACCTCCTGGCCATTTTGCTTTTGCTGCTGGTGGTGCCACAATAGTTGCTACTATTTCTAGCACCACAATCACTAACGCTACTACTCATAACAATGGCCACTTCCATTCATTTGAGCACATGCTATGTCCAGGCACCACAGTCACTGTGCTACATGCTTTCTGATGTGGTATCTCATTCAATACGATGACAAGTCTACGAGCGAGATAATGTTCTGATCCCAATTCGCAGACGAGGCAACAGAACCTCAGCAATAGGAAGCATCTTATTTCAGATGACCGCAGCTGGGCTCAGAATGCACAGGCTGACTCCAAAGTCCGTGCCCTTCACCGCTGCATTTGGTTGTCTCATTAAAACCGTCTTCCTGGCCCCAGCTGTTTCCATATGTATTCTTCCTACTACCCTGGGAGTAAGAAGCAGGATGGCAGCTCACCAATGAGGGAACTGAGGCTTAGGAAGCTTCAGGCTTGTCCGAAATCATTAGTGGAGCTGGGATTCAGTTCTAGGTCTGTCTTCCTACCCTGTCACTATCACCCCTAATCACAGTAGCTGCCAAAATGGGGTACCCTGAATGGCCATGCTGGGCTCCGGTGCGTTTTTGTTGTAAATTAAGAAATTGGCACCGTGGCTGGTACAATAGTGCCTTCTGAGTCAGGTTAGTCTCACTGTGGAGTTTGCACAGAATTATATTTCCGAACCTTCAAGGTTGTATATCAGGCCCTGAGCCCGTGCTACACTTCCAAGGTGACCCCCAGGCCTTCCGTGATATCAGTCACCCTGTGACATCAACCCATGACAAAATGCGCCAATTAACAAAACAAAATGTCCCACAAGCAATTGTAGAAAAAAAGCACAAATGTCACCTTATCCATATCTGTGTGAAGTGTGACATTTTTGCAGATAGCAACCGTACGGAAAAACTTCCTCCGCAAGCAGATTAAAGCTTCTGTGAGAAATGCCCCAGTGATATCTTTGGGCGTTATCATCTAGACTAGGCGTCGATCGCTGCTACATCCCTAACGCCTGTCCTGACGCGGCAGGCTCAGAAGTGCTCCATCAAATGCAGATGAACATGCTGATACTGCGAAGAACACAGACGTGTCATCGGTCCTGCTAGCTTCCCTTCCATGGCCGGCCCTGTCTGAACCCCATTCTCAGGCAGCCAAACCCTGCCCAGCGCTGTCCCCCATTAGCACGCGAAGCAGAAAGCTAATTGGTTTCTCAGCAGTTGAGTCCCTACATCCATCAGGAAGATACGGCGGCCAGCTCCTGCCTGATAAGGGCCCGTCTGTGCCCGGCAGAGACGCAGCCGTCCTTTGTCTCAGTTTACTTGACGACGGCCGGGAATGGGGAATTTGCCACTAAATTCATCTTTCAGAAAGCCAGCCAAGTCCAGTCTCATTGCGGGAGGGTGCTCACCCTGTAACTTCCTGACAGGTTGCCGGGACGTGGCCAGAGGAAACTCTCAGGAAGGAAGCAGGCAAACGGGGCTGAAGGGCGCAGGAGGGTGGAGACACGGGGTGCACGTGAACTCCGGAGCCCTGCGCCTCTAGGAACTCGCTGAGTGGAGCATGCCGTGTCAGCTGCAGTCAAGGGCAAGAGCGTCGGCAGTGCCCTCGCTCCAGAACTCAGGACTCACGAGAACACTGACAGTTGGACTCTCAAGTTCAGCAGATGCATGCCAGGCCATGGTCAAGGCTCGATGGGCAGAGGAGAACCAGACGGCCCTGTCGTCCTCCTAAGAGGAAGCTGACAATCCACAGGCAAACATGGAACCAGGATTCAGATCAAAGAGATCAGAGAACGGGGTTGCGGTAGACATCGTGCTGGGAGGCAGTAGGGTGGCATCTGCGGGAGGAGGCCCCCAAAGAGACCCCCGTGTGTCTGACACGTATGAGGAAGATGAGGCCCAGGGCGGCTGGCATGGAGGACCGTGGCACGAGAGGGAGGTGGTGTCCAGTCAGGGCAGCTGCAGGCAGGAGCGGACATTGCACACCGATCTGAAAAGGAGGAGCCGACATCCGGGCCTCCTTGGAGATCACAGGTTCAAAGTCAACAAACGGAAGACTCACGTCCCCGTGCTCCAGCCCAGCCTGTCCAAAACAGTAACGGTAAGACGGGTCCCAGAGGCGCGTCCCCGCGAACAGTAGCCTGCTGAGAGAAGTGGCTCGGCAGCCGTCACGCCCGTGTCATTCGAGGGCGAGACACAAGGATGCGCGGGGCCAGGTTTGTGGAAATCATCGCAGCTTCCGGGGCGCCCGGCTGCGGCGGAGGCGTGTCTGAGGGCGGTGAGACAGACGGTGCCCCGGGCAGCGAGGGCGCGTCGGGCTGACACAGTGCACAGGGCGCCCGTGCACGTCCCACCTGAAGTCCCTCAGCTTCGGCACGACAGGTGTGGCATCGCCAGCGTCCCCTCCCAAGTCGTCCACCTGACACCAGGACTTCCACTTCCTTTGAATGAGCGGCCGCTGTATAAAATCCAGGGGAATTCACCTGCACACCCAGACGGTGGGGACACCTGCCGGCAACATGTCAGGCATTTCGCGGCCTCGTTCGGCCACCCCCTCCTCTCCCTGCGCGCTCCGCTCCGGTCCTCCCTTGCCCCCCACTATTTCAAACACAAACAACAACACAAAACAAGGAGGTGAATGCCTCCTTCCGCCTGCAGGGTAGTTCCCTCATCTCATTCAGTGTGGTGGTCGGGGTCACCCCTTCCACCTGCAGGGAGCGCCTCAAGGTGATTTCCCAATCGGGGACACGGAGGAGCCGCTGCGACGTGGCCAGGCCGGCGGGTGCGCACACCGGGTGACAACTGCGCGAACGTCACCACCACGCGGGGGCCGACTGCGGGCCGCTCGGAGTGACTCCACGCAGGTCTCTGTGCGGATCTTCCCTCGGCCTCCACGCCCGTCTCCGGGACAGGGAGGACATCGTCCACGTGGGGGTTCGCCTCCTGCAAGCCAGAAGGAAAGGGGACAGTGACAGCAGCTCAAAATAATCCTGCCAACGTGGCAAATTTTGGGGTGGCGTTTTCGGCCACCCTTCCAAGTGCGAAGTCTCTGAGGCGGCAGCAGCCTGTGAACAGCCAGGGGCCGGGTGGCGGGAGCCAGTGGAGGCCAGCGAGGTCCCCCAGTGAGCCTGCGAGGAGAAGGCAGGAGGGGACACCTGCTCTCGTAGCACTGGGGGGCTCTGTGTGGGGCCTGGCGGCGTTTTGAGCCGAGGTGTGACACGATGGTGGCCTGGGCTGGGGTGGGAGCAGGGCAGGCAGGAGGGGGCGGGCAGATCCTGGGACTATTCTGAGGCGGAGCCAACAGGATTTCCTGATGGAGGGACACAGCTGTGAGGAACCCGGAGGGGGTGTGGCTGGAGCACCTGGAAGGCTCCCCGTTCACTGCGACGGGAAGGACTAGCTGAAACAGGATTTGAGATGACATGGATCAAGTTACGTTTGCCCAAGGGACGCCTTGATAGGGACAGAGAGCTGGCAGATGGGTGACGGGGGCTCCTGCCTGGAGATGGACATTTGGGAGCCATCACGCACACGGGGCACATTGGAAACATCGGACTGGATGAGACCCCCCCCACCCAGGGAGAGGATGGAGGGAGAGGAACGGTCTAAGGACTGTGCTCTGGAACCCCCGACGCGGCCTAGAAGAGGAGGAGGAGGAGGAAGCAGCACAGGAGACTCGCGTGAGGCCAGGAGGAAGTTGGGGATCAGAGGTGTGGGGTGCCGAGGTGCACATCTTATTAGTTTCTTGCTGCTGCTGTAGCAACCTGCCTCCGACAGAGTGGCTGATTGTCTTTCAGTTCTGGGGACCAGAGGTCTCAGATGGGTCAGCAGGGCCGCAGTGCTTCCGGGGGCCCCACGGCAGCAGCCGGGGCTCATGGCCCCTTCTTCCACCTTCAAAGTCAACAGCATCTTCCAATCCGTCTCTGCTCCCATCACCACATCGTCTCTTTCTGACCTTGACCTTCCTGCCTCCCTCTCATAAGGACCCTTGTGATGGCATGGGGTCCACCCAAATCACCCAGGAAAATCTCCACACCTCACCTTAACCACACCGCAAAGGCCCTTTTGCCATGTAGGATGCAGACTTATTTGGGGAGAAGGGGACATTACTCTATCCACCACACAGGTGACATAAGTTTACAAAAGAGGAGTGAGGAACCAACAGCATCCAACATCCCTGAAAGGTCAAATAAGGTGACCCCTGAGACCTGAGCACGAGTCCATCGATGTGGGGTGACCCTGACCTTGATAAGAACAAGAATGGAGCTATTTCTGCAAAAAGCAGGACGTGCCCGAGCTGTCCTGAGTACCGGACAATACCGAGCATCACCCCTTAGGTTTTGAGAGTAAAATTCCCCACGTCTAATTAGCATCTAATTAGGAATGGTCTAACCAGGCCACCAAATTTCGCCCGTTTCTAACGCGGACCCTACTTGAGAAATATGAAACTGTAAAGCGATGCCTTTTTATCAGCTCTTTGCCAGAAGATTTGGGGATGTCATCTTTCTAAGAGGAAGATTTAATTTTCGAACTAGCAAAAGAAATCTAAAAAGTGAAGTGGAAACGACTTCCGAATGCCACTAACGACGCTAAATAATTGTATTATCAGTAGCCGCTGTTGCCTACTGGGGTGAAACTAGAACAGCTAGCATTTACTTTCCTTCTACTCTGCCCCAGGCCCTGTTATTTCTCAGCATTTGACATGGGTTATTTCGTTTATTCTTCACAATAACACAATTAGGAGGTACTCTATTAGTCCCAAGGTGAGGAAAGGGAGGCTC
Organism: Lyroderma lyra; assembly: GCA_004026885.1. Classification (NCBI taxonomy): domain Eukaryota; kingdom Metazoa; phylum Chordata; class Mammalia; order Chiroptera; family Megadermatidae; genus Lyroderma; species Lyroderma lyra. The sequence continues at coordinate 13,450 of PVJL010018098.1, forward strand.
AGAAAGGGTGAGGAATCCGCTGGAGGCCACACAGCGAGGAAGCTGCCCCACTTCTACTATTAACACCATGGAGTGCTGCCTCCTGCTGCCGCTCGGGACGCAGAAGCAGCAAAGAGAACGCAGTGCTTAGATCCTCGGAATTTATTGATTTTCGATCCTCCAAGATCTTCCCTCAACAACAAAAAAGTACATCACCTTTTCTTTGGAACTAGTTATGTGCACTGCTTAAGGGAATTATGCGGAGTCCTTCCCACGGGCCCCTCCTGCACCCTAGCCCCAAATTTCACCACCACCCATGGACTGGGGTACATGTTTCCAGACTTTTTTTTGCCCCAAGGGGCCTGTTTTCAGAGGACATTTAATCAGACTCGGCGTAATAAGCTTTTATTATGTATTTATCTATTTACGTACCCAATGCTGCTTTGTGCACAAACAGAACAAGGGTTGTAACGATAAAGTTCTGGAGAGTTCTGGAACACTTAGCACACGTTTACATAACAGTCCAGTTCCCATGCTTGCACTCTGCCTCTTCCCCTCTCATAAACTTTCCACACGGTGTTAAGATTTCTCTGCTATGCCTCATTTGTCCCCACCTCCCCACCCCTGTGGCCAAGCCCATGAGCAAGGCTGAATTGCTCATTAAAGAAAAGTACACTCCCTCTGTGTTCATACCAAAGTTCAAAGTGTAGTGATCCCACAGCATTTGCCCAACAGGTTAACTGGGGTGTTCGAAAACCAATACTCCTTCGCAGATCATTGGTTGAAATCAGTGAGAGCAATAACACTTTAGGCAAAAGGACTAGGCTGTTTATGTACTTTTTGGGTACAAATAATCTTTATGACACCTGTCGTGTAAGACTGGATTAAATAACAGTTTATGTCACAGTTGCTAGTCAAGCTTCAGAGTAATATAAATAAACACAGATACAACCAAACATTCCGAAGAAAAACTTGGGGTCTACTCTCCAATTCTAATATTTGACAAAGTAGTTAATTGCTTTCTGGCTCTTTTTCCTTAGAATTGAGGTGATTATAGTAGCACTTGGGGTATCTCCTAGCCTTTAACTTCTCTTTACCTTGAGCAGGCCCATGGCCCATCTTGGGAAACGGCACATCCCAGGTGAAAGATGGAAATACTAGATGTCAGCTTACCCTTCAGAAGGGTCCTCTGGGCACCCCATTTCCCAACAATGAAGATGTCCAAGTTTGTTATAAACATCTACTGCATGAATGAATGAACATCTGTTGAATAAAGTAAAAAGTTCTGGAAAGGTTTCTTAAAATGAAGAGGTCAGAGACATCATACAATAGTTGAGTAACAACCATCACTGCAGAGAAACAAGAGGAAACGGCCATGACGTGTGCTGATGTAAGACTCGATGATACAACAATCCAATTCACCTTTCCTGTGTGCTAGGCAGGCGGTGACACAGAATGGTCCAGGGCAGCGGACTCGAACCCTGGAACCCCAGCTGTTCCACAAAGAGGGCTCGAGGGCCCTCTCTGTCCCGGGCCTTTGAACTTCCTTGTCATAGGTATTCAGAGAGTTTGTTCCCTCGGGTGTCAATAAACAAAAACACTTAAAAAATAGCCGACTGCACAGTATTTAAGGCAGAGGGGCTCTGAGTCACAGTTCCCACCACTTGAGGAAGTTTCTTAACCTTTCCATTGCTTTCATTGTGATACTGCCCTCTCCTAACGCTGTCCCCCCCCCACCATGTCCACCTTCTGAAAGAGGGTCCCCTCAGCAGCTGTACAGTGACACCCCTTCAGTGGGAGGTTCCTTAGTGGGTTCCCAGGTGGGCGCCCCTCAGTGGCTCCCAGGAATGTCTGACAAGAGCAAGGAAAGCCAATGTAATCTTCCGTGTGACTTCCTTCCCACGCTAGCAGCCAAGTTCAGAAAACTGCTGGTTCGCCTTCCCGGCTGCATCTCCTCCTAGTGCCTTCATTCCTGTCACCGTCTGTCCCCTTCCAGGCACCTCTCCGCCTGCTTGCCACGTCCCCTCTCCCACTGGCCTTCAGCCTCCTTTCACAATTGTGTCTTCCCTGGGTAGCTGGAATTTCTAAACACGGATTTATAATATAAACACTGGGAACTCTCTCTCAGCTGCCCGAGTGCTGGAGCAAGAATGCAAAAATCACCCGGGAAGGCACTAAGTGGCGATTGTTCAAGCAGAGATGCTCCTTTTAAATGCTTTAAGACAAGTTACTACAGCACACAGGATCTCCTCGGGGACCCCGCAGTACCCGCCTTCCCCGAACAGCACCCGGGCTGTAACAGAAGCCCCGACACCACGGCAAAACCAGCGAGCCAGACTCCCGCTCGGCAGACGCGTTACTGCCGGTACCTGGGTTTCTTCTACAAGTGAATTGAGTTCTAGCCTTTGTATAATCAAAAATGAAAAACTACGGATTTGAGTACATGCGACGCGTAAGCACGTGACATAAAGTTCGAGCAGCCACGGAAGGGGCTGTGGAGCATGAGCAGAAAGCCCTCTGATGGGTGCAGCCAGTTCTCCAGGCCTGGGCCTTGCTGCTGAGCTAACATGACGGCAGGCAAAGTGGAGGCCACTTCTCCGGGCACCATGGGCCCACCCCAATCTCTTCCTCGATTCTGCCGCTTCCTTTGAGCTGCCTGGGTTGTGTCCCCCACCCCACCCGCTGTCCCAGCATCCAAATACCACTTATGCGCAATCGGCAAGCAAGAAAACTCCATTAAAAGTCTATTAAAAACTTGAAAACAACTTTAAGAAGTGAAAACAAACTGGAACTGTTTCCTGGAATGTTGTCCCCTGTGCCTTAACAGTTATCAGCCCACGGCCGTGATGTTCGTCCCTCGTGGGCTCCTAACGTGCATCTCCTTCGTCCCTGGTTGGAGGAAGGAACCACACTCGTCTGCACACGTCAGAGGTGTTCGCCTCTGTTAGGAGCTTGTCGAGGTGCACTCGCACCCCAGGACAGCAAAGCGAACAGTGCAGGGGCAGGCGGGGCTCCCACACCCGGTGGCCCCTGTGAGTGCGCAAGCCTCCGGAGCCGCCTCTCTCGGGTTCCTCCTTCACTCACCCCCACCCCGCCACCCGCCTTGGAGATGTTCTGGAAAGAATTTTATCCCGGAAAGACTTAAGCAGTAAGGCGTGCAGCCCACGCCCGCCACCTGCCTCAGGCCGGCCTTGTCCCCTCCGCTCCCATCTCCCCGCCCTTTCTCTGCTGGACGTCCCCGCCCCCTGCCGTCCCCCTGCCGTCCCTTATTTCCTCCACAACACACTCTTCCTGCCCTGCAACTTCTTTTATTCCCTGAACTTCCATCCCCCTCGCCGCGCCCGCCGCACCCGCCGC